>LKNJ01000639.1:0-99557 GCA_002120245.1 Maccullochella peelii | reverse complement strand
GGGGTGGGGTGGGGGGGGGACAGAGACATCGCTAAATCTAGGGCTCTTATGAAATCTGGCTCTGCAAGATGCAGCATAAAAACAGGGAGGGGTTGTGGTTTGTGTGTGTGTGTATGTGTGCGCATGTGTTTTGTGTGTCTTTTGTCCATTTGCGTTCCTGCATGCTAATTTAATCATCGGGAAGCAGAGAGGAGACATGGCTGGGAAACAGGAGAGGGAGATGGAAGAGATGATGAAAGAAACGAGGAGTTTTCTGGTGTGGAAGAAAAAAGGAAAAAAAAGACAATCCCTGCTCGGTGGTTTCCATGACAACAGTGACATCACTGATGGAGTGCTACCTCCTGTTCGGTGTTTGTTTGGGTTCCTGTGAAAAGTGTTTGTGTTCAAAGGAATCGATTTGTGTTTACATATACAGTATGTGTGTGTGTGTGTGTGTGTGTGTGTGTGTGTGTGTGTGTGTGTGCAGGCGTATCTGCACATGTGAATTGTTTATGAAAGAGATCATCAGGACAAACCTTCTGGTTCAGTCAGTCTGTGGTTACCCACTGTTGCTGGGCAACAGCAGTCATGGCAACAAGTTGAAGCATGATCCAGCGTTGCTAAGCGCAAGGACAGGGTGGGGTGAACTTTTATGAGCACCATTGAGATACAAATGGATACAAATATCAAAGATGTTCCACACGGTTTTAGGACTTTAAGAAGAAAAAGAGAAATTTTCATTTTCAGCACTGCTACTGTGTACAGTGTGTCTCATTGTTGCATGTTGCCAAAACGAATGTCTCATAGCAGTTCAGATATTAAAAATCAATTGAAATATATAAACTTAAATCTGTTCATTTGTGATGATTCCAGGTTTATGAACAACCGCGTTCCTCCTAACAAGAGATACCAGCCCACAGAATATGAGCATGCTGCCAACTGTGCCACGCATGCGGTGAATGCACGCACACACACACACACACACACACACACACACACAGACCACAGAAAGCGATCATTAACCTCACACAGATGAAGTGACACACAGTGTTAGATAACAGATAAATGAGAGAAAACCTCCAGATTCTTTTTTTAAACTACACCTATATCATGCACTAGATTTCAGTTCATCCTTGTCTCTCTGTGTCTCATGTTTCATTTATGTTATGAATTAATTTAGTTATGGATAATCCCCAGCTTGCTGGGCAGCTCAGTGTTGCACTTCCAGTCAGAGGACCAATGGGAGCAACTGTCGGCCTGGGTGTACGGGGCGGGGCTCAGCTCGCTCTTCATCATCTCCACCCTGTTCCACACTGTGGCCTGGAAGAAGAGCCACCTACGGTACACACACACACACACACACACACACACATTTCAACACAATATCTGAACTGCACTGTAATATTAAAGATGATGAATATGGTTAAAGGATATAAGAGCACTTTTTGAACACTGTTCGTTCTCTCACAGATTCACACTGGGACAAATATATATCCTCACACTCCAGATTTGTTTATGTGCTCTGAAACACACTGAAGCTACATGTATAAACAGTGTCACTCAGTTGTCATGAGGCTGTTTGGTCTCTCTCTTCAGGTCTGTGGAGCACTGTTTCCACATGTGTGACAGGATGGTGATCTATTTCTTCATTGCTGCCTCCTACGCCCCGTGGTAAACAAACTAGCCTGCTGTGTGTGTGTGTGTGTGTGTGTGTGTGTGTGTGTGTGTGTGTGTGTGTGTGTGTGTGTGTGTGTGTGTGTGCATATACATGTGGGGAGTGTGTATATACAGTGTTTGTAGTTATTTGTTCCTGTTCATGCTTTATCAGGCTGAACCTGCGGGAGCTGGGTCCCTGGGCGAGTCACATGCGCTGGCTGGTGTGGGTCATGGCCTCTTTTGGAACCACCTACGTCTTCTTCTTCCATGAGAGGTCAGTTCATACATTCATGAATTTTACTTTTATCAGTGTAGACTGTCTCTCTACATATTAATCCAACTCAATGTTCCTCCCGTGTGACAAAATAATCTCAACTCAAAGGTCCACTTACTAGCCTTTTCTGAGCTTACAGTTGCATCCCATGATCTTCATCTGACGAAGGTCAGTATCTGCGCCAATGCAACCTAGGTGTAAAAAGTCAGTGGACAAACGTTGGTAGTCTTAACGTTAAACACCATTTAAAACATAAAGGGCCAGTGGTGAGAACCCTCGTACACAGAGCATAACATCTTACAGCATCACACCTCAACATACGACCAGGACAGACAATGCTAGCTAGTACCCCCTTATGTGGCTGGGCTGTCAGAACGTCTAGCGAGAGTCTTTCCTGGACAGAAACAGACAACATCAGCTGTCTGAACACCAGACCAAAACCGGTCACAGCATCGATTGGGAAGGAGTCACAGGGAAATTGATCAGGAGCCATGATGATGCCTGGAGAAAAATCAAGAAGGCCGTCCACATTTGACACCAAAGACCATCCTCGTACAGAGACAGGGCTTATCGTATATGACCACTTGTTACCACTTGATTGAAGTCCCGTGCTCAGAAAAAGGTAGTAAGTGGACTGTTGACTTGACATTATTTTGTCCCAAGGTTAAGACTGATTTTCCATGCTGAAATATTGCTCTCTGTATCAGGTATAAGATCATGGAGTTGATCTGCTACACGGTGATGGGAGTTTTTCCTGCCTTGGTCATCCTCTCAATGGTGAGCACACTCATTTAGTCTCATTTGTAGCCTTTGAGGTTTTGTGGTTTCCTCATTGTAATGTCTTTAAAACTTTAAAACATATTAAAATGTCTGCTTCTTCCCAGCCGGAGCAGTCGGGGTTGTGTGAGCTGCTGGTGGGCGGAGCCTGCTACTGTCTGGGGATGGTCTTTTTCAAAAGCGATGGCATTGTCCCATTTGCGCATGCCATTTGGCACCTGTTTGTAGCTATGGGAGCAGCCATACACTACTACGCCATCTGGAAGTACCTCTATGCCCAGCCACCCAATCAGGTCCAGACCTCCAGATGACATCAGCGCTGACCTCACAGGAAGTAGCTCCTGTGTTGGAGAAACTTCAAGGGGATGATGTGAGCTGTGTCCCAATTCTGGGGCTGCCTCCTTTGGAAAGCAAGTAGGCTGAACCTCCTCCCCAAATAAGATGATGTAGCCTCAAAGTGACAAAAACTAATGGTGCATTTAGGTGACCCTCCTCAACTCGTAAAGTCAAACAAATCCATGTTCATCACCAGGAAGTTGCACTCAGTCGGCCGGCAAAGTTGTAACAAGACTCTACAGCCACGCTAGCTGCACTGTGAGGGTGTACTTAGCCACAGCTTTGAGCTAAATGCCAACGTCAGCATGCTCACAGTGACAATGCTAACATGCTTATGTTTAGAAGGTATAATGTTTTTTGATTAGCACAAAACACAAAGTACAGCTGAGGCTGATGGGAACGTCATTAGTTTTTTTTGGGGATCATCAAAGTTACAATTCATCCTGTGGGGGAAATTAATGTCTGGACTGTACCTAATTTTATGGAAATCTATCCAATAGCTGTGGAAACATTTCATTTAAAACCACAACTGTGAACTTCATGGTAGCGCTAGTGGTTTGGGGATCACCAAAGTCATTAAGCTACATCACCTTGGAACCA
Source organism: Maccullochella peelii (assembly GCA_002120245.1). NCBI lineage: Eukaryota > Metazoa > Chordata > Actinopteri > Centrarchiformes > Percichthyidae > Maccullochella > Maccullochella peelii. Next base: position 95,935 of record LKNJ01000639.1, on the reverse strand, counting down.
TCAGTATCTGTACAAAAGTTTGTGCAGATCCATCCAGTAGATTTCACTGATAAAAGTAAAAACTTTGGTGGCACAAGAGGAAAAGTCAGGGGATCACCAAAGTCTTTAAGATTCATCCTCTGGGCACCATGGATATCTGTACAGAATTTCATGGCAATCCACTCAATAGATGTTGAGATAGTTCAGTCTGGACCAAAGTGGTGGACCGTCTGACCGACCGACATTGGCATCTCTAGAGGAAAGCCGCTAGCATGGATAAAGAACCGGGCAGGTTTATGATAACTGAGTTTGCAGTACCAGCTGTGATGTTTCACCTTAACACACAACTGCAAACAGTGTACTAGTAATGGTAAATGTATCCATATTACTTTTTATTTACAATTTATTTTTAACATGCTGTGATTACCGTCATGTCAAGATGGTTAGCATGAACGAACAGTGGAGCTTATACCTGGCTGCCATTATTTACATCCACTGCACTGGCTTTTGTGTGACTGATGACATTGTGGTATTTTATGTGATATTTCCTGACTTTATGAGTTGATGAGGATATTTGAACGCACCATTAAGCAATTGCTCGGCATGTAATGGATTGTAGGATACTGGAAATAATACTTGTTTTTGCCATGTGTGTCGAAAACGAAGGCTGCATTTGGAGGAGACTTTGCATTGAAACAACCTTCCGGCCTGTTGTATTAACTCGGGAATTCAAAGGAGGCAGCCTGTTAATGGGACACCGCTTTTGTTTTTTTTTACCAGTCCAGTTTAGTTCAATTTCAAGTTATTTTTGCAGGAATTTCTGTTTCATTCCAATGATCAGGGGTTAAATTACTATTCTTGGAGATTTCTCTCTATGTGGTGCATGGCCAGATTCAGTGTTCAGAAGTTGATTTGGAGGCATTGTCTTATTGTCAAGAGGAAGGCAATGTTTACAATTAGCTGACTTGACTATCATAATTAGTTTTAGAACATTCTTTAAAGTATTATTATCATCATTAACAGAAAGTGTTGTTTTGGTCTGATTACATTTAGGAGGTTGCAACTTCAGTAATTTATTATTCCAATTCAGGGTACTAGATAGCATTATTACTGTTACTGTTACTAGTTGTGCTATGTACACTGTAGGACACTATATGGTTTAACAGCGGTTGCTTCAGTTGGTGATTTACTGTGATTTCCAAATCAAGCATGACCGTAGAATAATCTTTTTTTTTTTATGTTGAACATACAGATATTCTTGGTTTTAGGAGACTTTACCTGTGTGCTTCCACATTTACCAGGCTCTACACAGTAGATTATCAAGCATAATTACTGAATTCTAATAGTTTACTGTTGTTGGTTAGGTTTAGTAAGTGAAGATGTCATCAGTACGATTTATACAGTATATATTTATCAATGACGTACAGTATATGTTGACTTCATCTATATTTTCTTGTAATGTACTTATAGTGTCAGCTGATTATCTTCATCATCTTCAACCTAATGAATGGGACCCATTTGATAGAGTTTGTCAAAGCTACATGGTTGAACCTCAGAAGGGAAAACCACTGTCTGATTCAGCACTGCCAGAAGACTTACTGCCGTAACTGATAGCACACTACTACCATATACATCTCACACTTGAAAGGAAACTGAAGCTATAGTATTGTTGAACAATCTGGCCCAATATTAAGGCATCTCAGGTGTGTGTGTGTGTGTGTGTGTATGCTTGTGTGTGTTTGTATGTATCCTATACTATCTGACTCCCATGAATCCAAAGCCTCTAATCGGCTGAGTCTATGTTTACACGTGAACGCATGTACGCATAAAAAGTATATTTGAAATATGTATGTACTCTTAGTGTTAAGCTGTATGTGGTGGCACACGGTATATTGGACGAGCTTGTATAGTATGATACACGTGGCTAGAGGACCAAAAGGTCATACCGTCTAGTATTCATAGGTGTAAAATATTTTTTTAAAACCTCTGCTCCTGTAACAACCTATTTTCACTGCTGTCTGTCTCTCAGGATTTGGATCATTTGGGCATAAAAGCCTGTGGAGACACATTCAAGGACCACTAAAACTGATCCTGTTGTTCGGGCACCGTCTGCAGCAACGAAAATGATCAAATAGCTGTGAAGCTGCTTTCTTTAATGCTGGCACCACTCCATACAGCTTCACTTGCTTACTCACATCCCCAAGTAGGGCAGCAGTCCCACAACTTTTCTGCAAGCTTTACATATGGGTAATATTTTTAAGATAACCAAACAGGGATAAGCTTTAAGGCAGATAGAAACTGACGACAACTACAGATCTATCTTCACCAAAGCTGCACAAACCTCTAAATTTGCTGTAAAGTCCACAAAATCTGCATTTAGATTTGCATCAAAATACACTGTGATAAACACATATGAGATTAATCTGCTGGATTTTTGTTCATTCAAGTTAAGTGCAGTAGTTTTAGAGAAAATGAGGAAGGCAGAAATTGCCTTATCTTACAATGTTAAGAGGTTAAAAATGACTGGATCCACACCAAAAATGAATCATTTGCTCCTTAGCCTATGACCAAACTACACATTTTTTAAAAGATATCCTGCTAACTAGCAGACAAACAAAATGAGAACCGAGCAAAGAGATGGGACTGACAACATAATATTTTTGTCAGAGGTAAAATATGATATTATTCAAGTATTATAGATCAAATCTGCACATTTTTAACAAAGGAGCAACTGTGCAGGAACTGTCTCCTTTGCTGCTTTACAGCCCCTGAACAGCTCCTGGTGTCTCAAATATATTTTAATTTCAAAACTCCATAATGTTCATTCCTCAATAACTAAAACATTTTTGCAGTTACAACTTACCAACAAGCATATGAATGCACCATTATACTGTAAGATCCAACATTTGTTCATTACTTTTTAAGATATCTGACCAGCAAACACACAAGAGTTAAAAATAACCTGGATTTAACACAAATCTTTGTTGTTATCATTGTTTACCATTTTTAGTCATTAGGGAGTGGAAATTTAATGTCAGAACAAATGTATTGTCATAGCGGACTGGGGATTGCATTTGTCACACTGTGGATATCTCAGTTTGGAATGAAACTCTTCAGAAATAGTCTCAAATTTATGAGTACTTTTTAGTATTTGTACTCTAAGTGTTTACTTGAGCCTGTGAGAAACACCAAATGATTGAGCGTTTACTGGTTTGGAGTACTCTGGGGGTATTATTATCATAGCCAGTATTTTGACTCGTGCCACAGGCAGGTTTGGCGACGGTGAGATGAAGTATTTAAGGATTTGATGTGTGTCTGTCTTGTCTTGGTTATTATATCTGTCTCATTCAGACATACAGTGCCCACCTGACTTTGTATAGAGTTTTATAAACTCTCCATGAAGCCTTCATGGACCCTCTGTACATTGTTTATAGACGCTCTGTGATTGTGGAGCTGCTGACTCTGTTCTCAGTGCTGCTGGTGTTTTCTTTCTGGTCGTAAAGACTGCTTATATTATCTCATATTCTTTCTCTCTCTCTAGTTTTCATATTGTTTTTTTGTGTCTGTGGTGCTTTTGTGCTGTGATAAGCCTATATGATGCCAACAATGCTTTTATCTTTTCTATTTCTCTTGTAATAAAAAAGTTTTTTCATGCAGTATATTCCTGGATTCAACATGTTATAAGATTTTACCTCTTTGGAAAAACATCTTTTTGTCTGTTTTATGCTGTTTTATGCTCTCGTACACAGAGCATAACATCTTACAGCAGCAGTGTTTTGCTAACTAGTTTTTCTCATACAATGAAATATAAAGATGCTGTGCATACATTCTTATATGCACTGTTGACAGTATGGTCTGCAGATTTATCTAAACTGTATTTTGGCTACCAAATTTATTTGGAATTAATGTTTTAACCCTTTTTCAGCCTATTTTGATTGAACCAAACTTTCATGTTAAGGATAGTGAAGTTAAATCAGGCAGATGTCTTTATTTGATAGGATTTAGGATCACATTCCTCATATTTGAGAAGAAGTTAGTGGTTGTTAGATGTCAGGAAAAAGCTAAACACATTACTGTTATTAATATAAAACCATAAACACGTGGAGAGAATGGAATCTATAATTAAAGGTGGTCATTCTTGTACATTTACCCATTTCACATTTAATGAATATAAATAATGAACAAAAACTAAACTAAAAGTAGGTCCTAATTATGAATGATGAAGAGTGACTAGCTCCTAGGTACCTGTGAATCTGTATACTGACCACATGTATTATAACCATTAAATCCCTTAAAATGCGACTATGTAACTTTTGAAGTAGTATAGTGTCACCATATTCAAAAAATGGCTACAAAGTTTTTACTTGGAATACACCATTAGCTAAAAAATATTTTATTATGTCATATTTAGAGTCCATGATGGGTCCATCACAAATGTTTGTTCTCTTTTTTTAAAGAAATATTTATATATTCAGTTGTAGTTTGCAAATGTCAGTGTACTGTTGAAACAAATACACTGTGGTCTAGACACATCAGGGGTCCTTTGTTGCTTTCTTTTTGTTTTTCCAAAAAAACAAAACAAAACATGACTTTCATTTAGAATAATGAGTAACAGAGTCAAAATAATGAGCAAAGACAAGGAATACATGTCATTGAACGCCATTCTTTCTGACACGCCCTCTCAGCAACTGGATTAGGTTTATCCATAAAACCTAATTGGGGAACCCAAACTTTTCTCAGCCACTAGGGAGAAGTGTTCAACATTAAATGTATAAATGAGACATTATGAAATAAGTAATCATGTGAATAAATACAGAGAAAATAAAGGCCTATAACCATGAGGTTTTTAAAACTCAGCTCATTATAAGGAAAGTTTTTTGATTTTGAAATAAAAACTGCTGGAAATAAATTAAAATAACATGTAATAAACTCTGCTGTGAGAATAAACAGGATGAAATAATATTTTATAATAATATCCTGATCGGATTATTTTACAATTCCATGGTTACACTACATGTTTTGTCTGTATTTATTCATATGATTATTTATTTTATAATACTTTTATTTATTTATTTAGCCTCAGATTAAATTAAATTTGGGCCACTGCCTCCATGTTGTGCTCGTACCGCTGGTGTCCACCAGGCGGCGACGTCTACGTACACTCGGGTGCCAGAGCAGGTGCGCCGAGGTGAGGCAGCGCGGAGAGCTCGGGTGTTTCCGTCGTTGCTCGGCAGTGAACCGCTGTGGATGTGGGAATGCGGTTGCCGGAGGCAGCGGGCATTGCTGGACACTCGGCGGAGATGTGCGTACAGAAACGGGAGCCCTCCACGGCTGGCTGTCGTCCACGTTAACGGGCTGTTTTGGGGATGTGGGTGGGAGCCCCGGACGGCTGGGTGTCGCTCGGAACAGAGCAGCTGGAGGTTTTTTCCCCCCTTATTTTTCCGGGGATCTTGTAGGGGAGACGGAATGAGAGAGAAGCCAAGAAGGATTCCCCAGCACTATGGAGCCACGCATTGCAGGCACCGTGAGTACCAACGCAACAGACACCCAGGAGAGCCCTCGGGGGACTGGGCTTGTCACTGCTGGAATCACACCTCAACTTTTCCAGGACCTATTTTATTCACAGGCAGACGCGCCACAGCTTCTTTTTTTTCTCCCTAGTAGTTAAAAACAGCAAATTTATTTTCATTGTTGCTGAGTGTTGTTCACGTGTCGAAACAGTGTTTACGATAATTGATTGATGATTGTGTGTGTGATGAGCTCGACTACAATCATTAGACACACCTGCTGACCGTTAGAGGCCGGGCTGTTAGCTTGACGACTCATCAGCGGATTAATTTCTGAGGATTTTCTCCTGCCTTTTGTTGCTACGGCGGTTGCTACTGACGACCACTGAGCCCAAAGTCGTAAACAGACGGACGGACACCAAGTAAAGGGCAGACCCTTATAGTAGTCACAAGTTCTGTCCAATATTATCGAGCCTGTTATATGTGTCAAGTCACGCAGTCTTTATTTCTGACCTTCTCGTAGTCCAGACAAGGACAAGACAGCAAGTCAAAAGGTGCTGGAGAAGTTGTAGTCTGTGTGACATGATTACCAAATGTAACAATACCTCCTGGGTCACAAAACCTATAGGTACCTAAACCTATACTAATGCAAAATGTAGGCCTCTCTCCCTGTTTCTTGCTCCCTCTCTGTGTGTGTGTGCGTGTGTGTGTGTGTGTGTGGACGCATGGAGGGTTTGTTGGTCCCAGGATTGAGTTAACTGCGGCCAAGTAGCCAGATTACTGTGGATTAGCAGGCATTTAAAATAGTCACGTTATCCCACCAGTGCTTGCAGAGTCAGCTACAACAACACCTTTTAGGCTGCGTGCCAAATATTTGCTGAAAAGAAATGACACAGCCCACTGTGTAAGTGGATAACTGTACAAGTAGCAGTCAAAACAGACTGCATGAGCTGCTGACAAATCTGCTGCCACACTAAAATGTTCACTTGGTTCCTGATGTAACCTGCATGAAAGGTCTTCCTCGATCATCCAAAGCCAAGAGTGAAGCGTGACTCACCTTCTGCAGGGACATGGACTGGAAACAGACCAGTTTATTGAGATAAAAATGCATTGTGTTTCATCGTTTTTCATTTAGGCCTATGCTTTATTGAATCGGCTGCATCAAGTTCAAGGTTACATTTTCACAAGACAGCTGGGAGGAAGAACACAGTCAGCACAAGATGCACACACAATGAGAAGCTGGAAAATGCAAAAATCCAAAATATTAGAGTAATCAATTAGAAGACTGCCAGAAAATGAATATGTTAAATGAATAGTTAAGTCATGTATCAACCATAAATGCAAAACATTTGTTGGTTTCAGCTTTTCAAATGTGATGATTTGCTGCTTTTCTCTGTTTTAGATTTAAAAAGAAATGTAAAAATGTGGTAGTTTTGGACTGTTGGTCAGACAAAACAAGCAATCTGAAGAAGTCACTTTGGGCCCTGGGAACCTTTTATGGGCATTTTCTGTCTTTTCTATAAACAAAATAATAAATTGATTAAATGTGTGCACAAGTACAGGCACTCAACGGCATGAAGGACAACTTTTTTAAAAACAAAACAAACATATTTGTGACACAGACAGCGTAGGGAGGTCAGACAGCATTGAGTGATGTCTTGCGCATCGTGGATGTTTGGTCTTTTCATGGGATTTGTTGACCATAAGAAAATTGTAGAATTACACCAAATGTATCCTTTTTCATGGCTTTTACAGGATGGTTAATTTTGTACCATCCGAAACGTGTACAACAATAAAAAAAAAAAGCTAGAAAATCGGTAAAGAAAGTAGTAAACCAAATTTGTGCATTTAAAAAGTAGCTTTCCATTTTCTAAAAATTGTAAAATGAACCAACCCTGTTATCTGGTATATTAAAAACTTTTAATTTGAATGTAATATTTCCCATTGTTGGTGGTGATCAACTAACGTTTTCATTAAAAAATCTGCACCCAGTGAAGTCGAAGGTCAGTATGTGAATATATATATAATGTATAACGTAATCAACAGCAGACACGACAGAAATTTTCAAATGAGCAGCACAGTTGGTTTCTATACAAAAATCCACTTTTTTTATCTCCAGATATTGAAGCTGTACACTGCCTGGGCCCAGAACTCTGCAGATGGTTCCCAAGTCAAAACATGTCTTTGGCTGGCAATGATGTGATTTGCAATTTTGACTCTGGTGTGAAAAGTTCTGTCAGGAAATCATGAAAGAGCTAAAAGCCAAAGCAATATTATCTGAATGGAAAATACTGTACTGTAAATGGTCCAGAACTCAGCAGGGACTTTTCAGTGTTGCTGTAAACTGACATTAACATCATCTTTTTCTTTTTGCTTCTCCAGTGTGAAAGGTGACCCTCAACTGTAAACTTTTACCTGGTGCTGCTGCACATAGGAGTGACAATACGTAACAGCATCAAGGTACTTTCACACGCACACACACCACAGTTTTTGTTATTTATCGTGGTCTGTTTATGGTGGATACATTTAACATAATAGATTTAGAGTAGATTTTCTTTACCTTCCAGATCTACAAATGTTCCACAAGTAAGTGTAAGATGTAGCCTTTTCTGCATGGACTTTTTTCAGGTGTGTGTGTAAATACTTGAATCCTTTACGATGGATTCATATAAAGCATTTCAAATGTATTTGCTCGCTCACCAGTTGTGGAGTTTGTGAAGCCAACAGCAGCATCATGTTCTACGGTTCTTCCTCTGGGGCCAGCATGTCCCTGCCATCCAAGAGCCGCCTGAAGCGCCAGAGCAGGACCTTCACACAGGTACACACACTCATGCAGCCTCATATAGCTGTTAGGGTGTCTGTCGACTCTAAATTAAATGTATTTTTCCAGTGCTTCGAGCACCACAAACAAAAGTCTGTTCACCTCCAGTAAACTGGGGTGGTGGCAGAAATCTTGAAGATGGATATCTCTAAACCTTGGCAAATAAAACCAAAACAATGTGTATGGCTGGATACCATTAGAGGCAAATATGTTTTTTGTGATTTACAATACAAGAAACATATACTGTACATAATGTCTGTGATGAAGTGGCCCTACAGTGGATGTTTGTCTGTTCTGCAGGTCCTGTACCGTACTCTGAGTTACAGAGACCGTGTCCCAGTAGAAACTGGAACAAACACTCGTGCGGACCGGCGTTCGACGACTGAGCCCCCAGAGCGACCGGCAGATGACCCAGCTGAACTCTCCACACAGAGCTCGGCCCCTGGGGTGCTGAAGATTTTTGGAGATGAAATTTGTGCCGGTGCCAACTACAAGAGCGTCCTGGCCACGCCACGCTCCAGTGCGCAGGAACTGGTCAAAGAGGCACTCGAGCGTTACTCGCTCAACAAGAACGCTGCCCACGCGTACGTCCTTTGCGACGTGATCGGGCATTTTGAGGGGGGAGGTGGGATAGGAGGAGGAGGGTGGCGAACTGAATGCTTGCGTGCGCTGGGGGACAATGAAAAGCCACTGTTGCTCCAAGAGCTGTGGAAGCCCCGAGAAGGACACGCTCGCAGATTTGAGCTGCGCAGGAGAGCAGAGGTGGAGGAATTCAACGCCAAGGAGAAGGATACCATCACTGCTGGTGAGGAAACACACAAAGACAAACACACACACATAGATAGACAGGTGTACACACACACACACACAGCAGCTGGTCTAATTCCCTTTCTTTCTTGACATATCAAACTCAGCAGAAAAGCACAGCTCGTTACCTCCTCTGCAGTGTGTGTGTGTGTGTGTGTGTGTGTGTGTAGATGCAGAATAAGAGCTTTTGTCATCGCTATTATCCTGTAGAGAAGACATTGTTCCTGGATGATTACCAGTGTTTTTTTGTTTTTTTTGCAGAAGTGTTTCATTTGAGTTTTTATTAGAGACACACACACTTGCATGTGCAATTGAGCACTCAAAGAAATACACACACACACACACACACACACAAATGCACACACAGACGGTGCAGTGAAAATGCATGGACAGCTGGTCGATTAATTGAGTGAAAGCTGAATCCTTCGCAACCGGAGGTGTGGATGGGTGTGGGCACTCCAGTGTTTTTATGAATGACACATTTCTACTACAGTGAGGCAATATTGTTTTCCTACTAAAGTACCTGCATAAAACTGTAGTGGGTCACACCTGAACTGTGTACCATCAAGTGATGTGACAGTTTCTGGGTTTCAGTTTCACTCTATTCTATAGATAGATTTCCAGATATAATGTGGAAACAAACACTCATTAAAACTACTGTTGTGACTTTGTATCTGCAATGCAGTAATATGAATTTGTGTGTCTGTGAGTGTGTGTGTGTGTGTGTGTGTGTCTTTTGGAACCATGAAGTGACCTTTATGTAGATTGGTTTACTGATTGATGAAATGTTTGCCATTTACACACACACACACACACCCCTGTGCATCCTGTTGAAGACATTTATAAACACCCAGTTAGTGTTCAGAGAGACAGAACAAGTATTTTCAGCCTCACAGTCACACATTGCACTTTGCAGCCACACTAACATTTCTCATGAAGCATGCCAGGGTTTACTGGTTGCTATGTCAACGTCTGTGGCAGCCAGAGAGTCAGTCAGCAATCAGTTGTTGTACACGTTTTGGACAGTACACAAGACAATATTGACCAACCTGTTAAAGCCATGACAAAGGATAAGGTTGGGGTAATTCTATATTTTTCTTATGGTCAACAAATCCCATGAAAAGACCAAAACCCATGTTGCATTGGACCGTGTCTCAATGCTGCCTGACTTCCCTCCACTGTCTGTTTCACAGATATATAGTTTTATTTCTAAAGAAGTTGTTCTTCATGCCTGTATTTGTGCACAGATTTAGCATATTAAATGTTCTCACTTTTCTGCATGCTCCTTATTTTTGTGTGTATTATCATTGGGAAGCTTCTTTCCACTGTTTCCTGTTGATTTGTAGGTGTGGTCATTCTCTACAGCAGCTGGTTACTGTAGTTCTTAGCGAACATTACTCAAAAACTAGTAAATAGTGCATTTGGTGGGGACTGTTTTCAACCACGGATTAATACACATTTTGCGTGCTAGTGAGTATTTACGGCAGGACTACGTATGGTGGATTGACTCAAAATAAACTGCGGTGTTCATTGTAATAAGGGAACACGTTACTCAGTAAGTGGACAGTATATGGACAACAATGGCTCAGAGGAATAAACTATATCAGGCTTTGGCAACACAGACAACACTTGTTTGTAGCATCAATTTATTGTTGGTTTTGGATTTGTTTACTATAAGATAAATAGATTATCACCAGCCTTCTCCTTTAAAAGCATTCCTTACTGTGCTTAGAGACATTTCAGTTAGTTACACAACTGCAGCTTGAACCTCTTTTATATAGTGTCTGAAAATACAAACAGAAATATAATCACAGCAAAGAATGCCTTCTGGGATGAAACAGGTTCATTAACTAATACATATTAATTCACATATTTTCATTTTCACGCTAACTTTTTCTCTTTTGTGTTATAGAGTTTACAAAACTCACATACCCTGGACTCTCTTTCTCTTTGCTTCTCTGTCTTTCACTTTTTCTCCCCTGGTGTTTGTGTGAGCGTGCATGTACATGTGTGAAGTGTGTGTATTGTTTGTTACACACATTTTTTTTTACAATGAGATAGCATTTTAAAGGTACGGTACGATTTTCATTAATTACACAAACACATCACGGCCAAATTAATTGTATTATCAACCTTCAATGATACAATCTGCGCTCCCAATTCTGCTGGTTTCAGTCTCAAAATCTCCGAAAACAAATTGGATTTAGTATAAAAATCAAAGACAAAAACCAAATTGACATGAAACATGAAAGCACTAAGCAAACCATAGTTCGTAATATAGTTTATATACGTAGTTTGTAATGAAAAAATGTGACTGTTGCCTGACTTTGAATGCAATATATTACTAATTTGACAGTGATATGTTACAGAGGAAAATCCTGTACCTCATACCTTTAACTCTACCTCTCCTTACTAACTGCTGATGTGACTCACTAGAAGCACCGCAGACTGTTTTTTGCTCCACAGTGCATGCGTGTCTTGTGGAGTGTGGTTGGTATATGTGTGTATGGGGGTTATTCTGTGCTTGGTGTTTTGGTGAGGGGGTGTTTTCTAAGCCCCCCCTCCCCCCTTCCTAACCCCTCTTGTAGGGCCCAAAACCTCCCAATTCCTGGCGGCTCTAATGGGTCTGTCCGGGCTGGGCAAACACAGGAGCTCCCCCCTGCGGTCTGGTCGAGTGGTACAGTCCAGCTCTAAAGGTGGGGACTGGCCTCAGGTAGGGTGGCTGTCAGTCATTGCCATGGAGACCACCTCTACCTGCGTTGTCATCAGCGCCACCCCCATTACCAGTGATTCAGTGTGTGTGTGTGTGTGTGTAAATCTGTGAGCCATCGCATGGCCTCAACTTCAAGTCATGAGGAGCTGCTCAGCTTACCTTTCATCAGGTTCACTGTTGTCAGCCACATGTGCTGCTCCATCCAGCACCATTTACTTCATCTGACTGGTTCCCACTCAGCTCACACATGACTGTTATGCACTTGTGCCGCTACAGCCTGAGAAGCTGCTTTATCCAGACTTCACTCATGAGTCAAATATACATGCTAACAATGCACATGTCACGTTTAACTAAATCTTTTTCCACTCATTACCTTTCTTTTCTTGTGTGTCCTCAACTTCTCTCTCTCCCTGCTCTGCCTCTTCCTTTTGCTCCTTTTGTTATTCTCCTCCTGTTCTCCTTCTTGCTCCTCCTCTCTCCCTCCTTGTAGATATTAATGCTCAGGCTCGTAAGCTCCAGAGGAACAGGGCGAAAGGGACGCTGACCCTGCCCCGGTCTAGCAACTCATCCTTCTGCCGCAGCCTCAGCGAGACCAGCCTCAACCAGGTGGGGCTTCACACTGAAGCCTAGTCGGGATAATTGTTATTATTAATGGATCTGGTATCAACCTACCTGCAATCCTGAATGCATGTGTGTTTCTGTGTGTGTCTGCAGCTGGGAGTGGGAGAGGAGCCCAAGCGTTATTACTCCACCCTGCCAGGGCCCTTGAGGGGTCGAGAACGTGATGCCGCCTCCAGCGGCCGGAGGAAAGAGGAGGGGAGTCAGGGAGGAGGAGGGGTGAGGCACTCGCTCTACCAGTCCCCACACCTCCTGCTGCTACAGGGATACAATCGGCAGGTGAGGATAGGGAAGAAGTTTGTGTGTTATGTTAGAGACTTCAGTGTATCTGAGCATGTGATATTTATTGTGCTGTGTGTTGCAGGACTGTTTGGTGTACCTGCTGAACAGAGAGCAGCACACAGTCGGTCAGGAGACCCCATCAGCTCGCCCCAACATCTGCCTCTTCTCTCCTGATATCCTGCCCCTCCACTGCCGCCTGCGCCGAGTCCCCGCACCCCGTCGTCATGCCAACAACAAGGGAGAAGAGCTGGCGGAGAGTCAGCGGTTCTGTGTTGCTGTTGAGCCGGTGCTCCACGCCACAGTTCTGGTGAACTTTTCCCGCTGCGAGCGCTCCACCACGCTGCGACACGGTGACCTCCTCTCCTTCGGAGCGCATTACATCTTCCTGTACAAGGACCCCACGGGCGCTAAGCCTTTGCCTGCTCAGACCTTGGCACGCCTTCGCTCCCTGGGGCAGCTTTACGATGTCGGGGTGGAGGAGGGAGAGAGTCAGACGTGTAAGATGTGTGGCTCTGTGCTGAAGGACAGAGCAGCGCAGGTGACAAGTGCTCCAGCAGTTAGACGCAGCTTCAAACCTCACCTGGTAAAACCCCGCAGCGGGGGGACGGCAGCGACTGGGCCCCTTAGTTTGTCAGGAGGGGAAGGAGGAGGAGGAGGAGGAGGAAGAGGAGGTCAGAAAAGAAGGCTACAACTGGAGTTTGACCAGGCTCATGAAGACCAGCTGTTGAACAGGATTGTGTCCCTCATAGAACCTGGAGGTCTGTTCTCTGATTTACAATATAATGGAGAATATAAGATGTCAGTTGCACTTATACAAAGCAATGTTTTTATCACAGTGGATGTAGGGTGTTGCAATGAAAAGGTTATTTAACCTCTAGTGGTATCTAGCCTTGCAGATACTTTTGGGGTTTTTTCCTGTTTTTTTTTTTAATTTAGCAGGGAAAATAAGATACAACAACATACAGTACATACAACAACAGGAAGTCTAGAATGAGGTTGTCAGTAAACAGACAAATACACAGTTCAATATACAGTTCATCACACAGGGATTCAGGCCCAGTCAGCCCTTAGTATTGAAATAAAAAGGAAAATAGTAAAAGAGCCTTAAACACTGTCTCATTTCATCCAGTATTTTTTACTCCTGTTAGTCGAAGGGTATAAATAGGAAGTAGTGTTTATGAAAAGCAACATCTCTTTCCAGCATCAGTGTCCCTGTTACTCTGGATAAACCACAGACTTCTCTGTCAGCTGTTTTCACTGCTTTCTAGGCCGAAAGTAGTTCAACTTTTTTTTTTCTTGCCTTTTTTTTTTTTCCTTTCTTCAGAAGTAATTTTTCGAAATCTGTGAGCTGCATGATGAGATGGATACTGCTAGAGGTCAATGAGAAAATGTGTTTTTTCATAACTTGGGTGAAATGACCCTTTAAACTCCCTCACAGGAGATGACCATAAGCTGACACCTGCCTACCTGCTGTGTCTGTGCATACAACACTCTGCCTCAAGCTTCCCACCCGGGAGTTTTGGAAAACTGCTGCTCAAGATTGTCCGTCGAATCCAGACCATCGCGTGGGTCAGTGTCTGCCTGTCTGTCTCTCTGTGTCTGTCTGTCTCTGTGGCACTTTGGTCTCTGCTTAAGATGACCTCATGTGGAGAGAAACTGGTCAGCCATATCAGGTCAGGTGAATAGTTAAACAGATATCACTTGTTTTGTTACACACACGCACACACAGTATTCTTTTCTATCTATACTATGAATTGTCTGTCTCCATAGCAACTTCTGCCACCATAGAAAAGGTTTAGGGATTTAGATGAAAATCAATAGTATGTACAGCTGAAACAATTAGTCACTCAACAGAATGTTAATTGGCAACAATTCTAATTAATCAATGAAGTTGTTTAATAAAGCTCTCAAATGTGAGGATTTGCTACTTTTCCGTGTCGTTTATAATTTTAAATTAATTAAGACATTTGAAGACGTCACCTCAGATCTCAAAAGTTGTGTGATTGGCATTTTTAAGTTTTTAACATTTCATAGACAGTTAATTGAATAAAATAAACAACACATTCATCAATAGGGAAATTCCAGCCCTAATTATTTAATACACCAGTATTTCATGTTTCCCTTTTACAAAAGGAAAGGCTTCAAGAACGAGGACTTGGAGTATCTTTTGATATTTTTTTATGTGTGGTGACAATACAGTACCTGAGACAATACCAAAACAATACTTTTTAGGATTCTTTAGTTTAGGGGATATTAAAAAACAATTGAATTTAATGAAATATGGCAAGCTGTTCAATGCAGTAACATGAAGAACTTCATGCCTAAATAAATAAATAAATAAATAAAGTTTCCTGATTTAGATAGAATATAGGAAAGAAAAGAAATATCTAATCAAATGAAGAATCTTACCAATCTTTCGCTGCCAACTTAGATACTGCACAGTTTTTGATAATCAGTTCTCAGATTGACACATTTCGGTCAATATTGAGGTTTGAGCCCTTCTAACTTATGAGTTTGGCAAATGTATCTCGAATTTTGGAAATCACCAAAATGCTGAATCTACTGATTGATGCTGAGTTTTGTTTTTTTTTGATTTACTGTATTATTTGATTATGAAAATAGAAACATTTAAAAGATTGTAAATATCAGGGTCTCCCTCAAGAATCCGTTTTGCAGAGGTAATAAGAAACCCAGAGCCTGACGCATCTTGTGTCACATTCAATTCAGTCAGGAAATGACGGCCCACACAATAGCCACACTCTTTAAATATATGGAATTTGCTGTGTGCAAAGGGATCCCTTCTCTTTTACCCTGAAGGTTTATACTTTATTTTTATAAAAAATAAAAATGTTTTATTGTAGCAGAGGTGGTTTCAGATGAGGTGGTCTGCCTCTGCTATAAAACAGTGCGGGAAACCCTGAATATGTTTTAGTCAAAGGGTTTATTTCTTTATCTCAAAGTGGGGGTCATAATTAGAGTAAGCTTATATTCAGTCCAGTGGGGCACAAAGTAATTATCAACATGCGTCACTGTGAGGTTTTGTAAATATGAAAGTGGAATTTCTTTCTGCAAGTTAGTGATAGCGCCATGAAGTGTAGTTCTCCTACGCACATCCTGAAAGTTTAATGAGCACTTAATTGCTGTGTGTGTGTGTGTGTGTGTGCGTCTTGCAGGAGAAGACAAAGGAGCTGGCTCAGAAGCAAGCTCAGCAGTGAGTATCGCTTTCCAACAGAAAGAGAGCATGTGTGCTCATGTACCATTTTTGTGTTTGTATGTCGGTGTGTTCAATGTGTCAATATGTCTGCCTAACTGTGTCTAACCCTACACTTTGTGTGCGTGTGTGTGTGTGTGTGTCCATGTAGCCAGGACCCGGCCTCCTTGTCTCTGCTCAGTATCTCAGACTTGGTCCCAGACCTGCAGACCATCTTCTTCTGGATGTCCAACTCCATCGAGATCCTCTACTTTATACAACAAAGAGCACCAGCGTACACACACAGCATAGAGACACTGCAAGGTACACACACACACACACACACACACACACACACACACACACACACACACACAACAATAAAAACATGGCTGAAGAGTCATTACTCACGCTGACATACAGTAGACACTGATACACCTTCATATCTCTATGCCTCTATCTCTGTCATCTGTGTCTAGGGTCAAAGGAGTCGTTGCTATCGGCGACCATATCAGCCAATGAGGAGGCAATGACTATCTTGGAAGAAGTGATCATGTACACTTTCCAGCAATGTGTCTACTATATCACCAAGGTAATTTGTCATCGCAGCAATGGTGCCATCTTCTTAATGAGCGAGACATTTTTTTTAGCTCGTTTTTAAAACCTGGCTAGATGAATAATAACAGACTCTTATTCACACAGAAGACCTGATTGAGTTGTTACGCGCACACACACAAAATAAATGACTAGATGAGGCAAGAATATGAATAAGTTATTCTGTAATTTCAGATCACTTCCATCATCGTGTGTGTGTGTGTGTGTGTGTGTGTGTGTGTGTGTGTGTGTGTGTGTGTCCAGGCTCTTTATGTAGTGTTACCAGGTTTGTTAGACTGTAATCCATTCCCAGTCGACAGCTCTGAGCCCTGCTGGAAAGGAGGTGTAGGGTTTCCTGAACCTGTACGCAGGGTCCTGCAGGTAACCACATGCCTTGTTTTGTATTGTAGTACAGTTGGGGTTTCCAGGATCACGAAAATGTAATTGATTATTAATTGTCATAAAGTGCCAGAAATTGTAATAAATGATGCACTTGTAGCTTGTTTTAAAATCATTGTTTAACGATCCACATAAGACTTGTTTTAAGACATAAAAATCCTCTGCTTTGAATAATCATTTGTGCCTAATATGGGTTCTTCACAAAAAGTTCAATTAATTAGTTAAAAATTCTTACAGTTGCGTCTCCTCCTTCCCCCTCGTGGAAAAATAATTAATATGCAAATATTGTTCATTTCAAAAAGGCTTCAAGTTTTTACCTCACACTTGTGTAAGCTGCATATTGGACCAGGATTGGCTTTCAAACAAAATCATGCTCATACATACACGTCTTAAACTCATATTTAAAGTTACCCGGTGGAGTTTTCTTGTAAAAAAAACAAAACAAAACAACAAACATACAAAAGTTCTGTTTACATTCAGTGTTTTTTGCCAAATCACGTTGTGTGTCTAACAAGTATTTTAAATCCTACATTGTTTACGTCCACGTAGACTAGCTCTTCTTCTTCACTGCCTTCGCTGGCACATTGCTGCCACCTGTAGGTCAGTGGAATAGCATAGGCACGAGAAAAAACTCTGCACAGTGAAAGCCAAACATCCAAGTGAAGTTACAATAAAACACATTTTTAATGGAGGGGAACTTTAATGTAATGAAAAATGTTTCAATATAGTTAATGAATATGCAACAGGGAAACCAGAAGCTTTATCTAAGGATAGAAGTGGATTAGGGACATGAAAACAAATATTCAGAATTCTTTTGTGGGGAAATGATAATAAAAGAGTTTATGTGACAAATAGGAAGTAGAAAGCAATTGTTTACGATATAGAGAGTATGACAGACCGTATGTTACTAAACTGGGTTACAACTCATTGAAAGTAATCCGCAAATTATCAGCAGCATGTCTATAAAACACTGATGCACCTGAAGGGGTGAATGAGACACACTGGTCCGCAGGTCAGAGTGCACTGCTGACAACTTTCTTTATTTTGCTTCATGCAGCAAGAAATATTGTCTCATATGAGCTGAAAGATATATCTGAAGGTCAAGACCGCCAAACCTTTGCTTTCTTTTCCACATTTTTCTTTCTATTTTGGACCCTTGTGTTTCGTTCTAAAAGTATTTGTTGGGATCTTTCTGAAATTTGCTTAACCGTTTACACCTAACCTGACCAGCCAGTGGATCATCGACTAATACAAACTCATTCTGCAGCCAAACGTTGTTCAAACCCACTGAACTTAATTTTAAATTCAAGTGGAGATTGTAACATTTTGGGGAATTGTGTATAAAATGATGCACAAGACACTAGAATATTTCCAAAAAGTCTCGGGTTTGAATATTTTACTTATTACTAATTATATAGCATCAATGAAGAGATGGAAATGTCTGATACAGAATATAGTTTTTATCCATATTTGATAGACATAAGCAACAATAGACACATTGACATGTCTTTTCATAACAGCAGTATTTTTATGCTAATCTGTGTGTTTGCTTGTGTGTGTGTGTGCAGGTGTTTCAGAATACCCAGGAGCTTTTGCAGGGCTACCAGGTCCACCCAGAGATCCAGGCTCAGATGTTTGCTTACCTCTTCTTCTTCTCCAATGTGTCACTGTTTAACCAGCTGATGGACAAAGGTAGGACAAAAAGCACACTCACACTCTCTCTTCCATTAGACCTCCCACGGGGTTTGTACAGTAGTTGGTGAGAGAGAGAGAGAGAGAGAGAGAGAGAGAGAGTCCTTGTGTCCTTGTCAGCATTTTGACAGAGACTAACCCAGATTTGTCCTCAATGCCCTTCCCCTATCTGCATTCTGTTTCTCTCCTCCTCCTCCTCCTCCTCCTCCTCCTCCTCCTCCTTCTTGCCTTCCTTCCTTCCATCTGGCCATCAGGGGGTGAGACAAAGAAGAGTAGAAGTGGGATTGGATGGAGGCGAGAGAGCAGATAGAGGAGGGGAGGGGGGAAGAGGGCAGAGTGAAGGGTAAAAGGCTGGAAGGTTGCTCAGTTGTTGTTATGACCTTGCTAATAGTCTATTACCTTGTCTAAATACAGAAAATAGTCATTTACCTCCAGCTATATCCGTGTGTCCGACTGCCTACCACTTCCATCCTCTCCACACTCTCCCTTTGTATCTTTATCCACACATATACACACTCACGCACACGCCATATGTCTTCATTAGCCAGTGGAGACAGGAAAGATCACATGTCTGGCAAAGGGAGAAGGAGAAATACCTTTATATTCATGCAGAGGCTCCACCTCCCTCTCTCCGTCTGTCTGGCTTTCTCTCTCTGCCTCGCTCCCCTTTTTGTCGCTCATTTATATTTCTCCACTGATGGTGTCCATGGTAACAGTGAAGTGAGTTTATAGCAGGTAGCGCTGACGTTTGCACCGGGCACTCTTCAACTCACACAGACACACTGTTGGCCTGATGTTATGGCAACTCAGGAAGAAAACCTGATCAGGGAATTCAAGATAAAGCGGAGCGTCTGCACCATCTGTTAGTCATGGATGTGTATGATTGTGTGTTGTGAAGTCTTTCACCCTGCAAACAGAATAATGCAATGATGGATAGCTCTTTGTTGTTTGGTCCGTTTGTTTGAGAGGCTTTTCCGTGTTTAAAGGTGTGCGTAAACCAGCTGCTATGAAGCATTATGACACCTTTGCTAAGAGGTTAAGTGATGTCTCGTCTGTTTGTGATGCCTCACACGTAGATTACTGTATGCCTAGACATAAGCCTATTACAGAGGGGAGTGTGTGTGTGTGTGTGTGTGTGTGTGCATCCAAAACATATGGCAGAATGTTTGAAGGGTTATGTGTGTTTGTGTGTGTGTGTGTGTGTGTGTGTGTGTGTGTGTGTGTGTGTGCGCACAATGCTGCCAGTTTATTGTCTGCATGAAGCTTCCTGTCATGTCTAACTTGTAGAGAGAGAAATTTTGTGGGGACATGTTTTTTTTTGGTATTGAGTATTATAAACTGTCAAGTGTCAAAAACTGGCATCAGTTGTCTGATCAGATTCATAATCTTGTTTATTTATTGTTTATTTTTGAGCAGATAGCTCCTGATTTTAACCGTTTGAACATGGAACAAACTGATTCTTTTTGCATCTGAAGATCTTCTATTTTTTTGTCAGTGTGCAGGCAATTTTTCTATGAAATGGGTGTGTTGATTTTGGCTACACGCACCTGACACTCTCTTTTGAAAATCCTGGAATAAAGAGTGCAAACCCTTTTCATAATTCTTTCACTTTAATACATATCTTGCCAGTTTTAGACTATTTTATTCTGGCAAAGTTCTTGTACCGCTGCTTATATTTCAACAACATTTAACATTTGAAAACTTTGGCTTCTTTTGTTAAATGAAAAAAGGGCATTGATTTTATTCTAAAATTGATTATATTTCTCAAAGTAATGGATTTTAAGAAACAAGTCCTGTCAGGATTAATTTAACACTTAAAGTATCTGTATTTACATTTTTACACATCCGCCTTACCTTGATTTCTATGTCCTACTGCATGTCAATGACTATTACATGAAGTTAGAGGTGCAACGATTAGTCAATTTAATTGTTCAAGGCAGTAAAAATACCAAATATTTCCTTGTTCCAGCTTGTAACGTGAGAGTATTTGCTGCTTTGTCTTATGTGATAGGAAATATCTTTGGTTTTTCGACTGTTGGTCAAACAAAGCAAGCAATTTGAAGATGTCACCGATGTGGGCTCCAGGAAATTGCACAGGCAGTTTTCACTATTTTCTGACATTTTAAGGACCGAACGATTAATCAACGAATTGAGAAAATAACTGGCAGATTAATCCATATTGAAAATAATCATTAGTTGCAGCCCTACCTGAAGTATATGACAGTTATTGTGGGAAGAGTGTTCATATTGCAAAGGCTTGAGTGTGTAGCCTAATTGAAATGTGACTATGGGGCTCATTGCAGTTTGTATTTACTGTATTTGGAACTTTTTATTAATTGTATTTCGTGATGTTTGTGTCTACTTGTTGAGTGCAGATGGAAAGTAGCCAGTAGCTAAATCTGCTACATCTATTCTCTTTGTATAAGCTACATTTTTTGTGCATACTGCCTAATTTAAAAAAAAATTAAGGCATCAATAAAAGGATTGCTTTGATCTGTACAGAAACTCAGGTATCGTTTGCATTGAAAAATCTCAAATGATAGCCAACTCTAGTCCAGTTGTTTGTCATTGTTTGTACCAAACCCTAGCAGATCACACAGCCCCTCACATTGGGGGGTATTTCAGAAAGCTTAAATAGGAATTATAGCTGCAGTGAGGTAATGGAACGACAGATTTACAAACTATTGGTTGCCAGCTTGACAAATGCTAGATTTAAAGTTATCGCCTGCTTAACTTGCCACAAAACTTCCTTTCGGTTCTTTGATGTGATCCGGAGAAAGAAGGATTACACAGTGAAGAATGCGGGCTGTGTGCAGTAAAACACAAACCCAGTCAGCTGAGCCCCTCTGCGGCAGTCGATTTTGTATTCTGCGAAGAGCAGGCAACTGCTGGCTGTTGCTTTTGTTTCATTGACGTCAATGTCAACTTACTTAAAAATGCACGTCTGTGTTCTCATACAACACACGCACACACACACGCATAGAAACACAGTCTCTCTTTTAGTCTGCCTTTCTCTCAGACATGCACACACCAAAGAATAGAAATCTACTGTAGTGTCTCTGATGAAATATCCAAACCCTCTCTCTGGTGTGTGTGTGTGTGTGTGTGTGTGTGTGTGTGTGTGTGTGTGTGTGTGTGTGTGTGTGTGTGTGTGTGTGTGTGGCAGGTCCATCTCGGGGTTGGTTCCAGCGCTCAAAGGTGTTGCAGATCCAGGCGTGTTTACGGATGGTCATGGAGTGGGCGAGCAGGTCCGGTTTGGGACATCTGGCCGACAAATTCTTCACCAAACTCAAGAGCACTGTGTCCATGCTGGCCACGCCCCCACAACAGCTCACACAGGTACCACACACAGAAACAGCTTACCGTATTAATATTAGTTTCAAGTTCAATATCAACCCAAACAATGGAAGCCATCAGTTACAAAGTATTGCCGTTGAGATGCTAAATCCTGTAGTCTTCCAAATAGATGTAACAGAGAACAGGAAAGCTTTGATTGGCTGTAATCAATTTTCTCGACTGTTTTTAAATACATCCAACAGAACTGCTGTTCATGAAGCAGGTCACTCGGATCAGCTATTGATAGATAATGTCTTTGAAAAGGTTTAGCCAGGATCAACTTGTGACTGCCCACACATCTCCCATGATTGCTTGGCTGTATTAGAAAAAGGACCTCCCAGGACTTCCGATTCATTTCTCCTCTCCTTTTCTTCTTCTCTGTGCACAGTTGAGTTGGCGAGCTTTGTCCAGTGAGCACCCGACCCTGAAACCTGTCCAGCTGCACAGGATTCTCACCCAGTACCAGCTCACAGCAGAGATAGGCCCTGTCCCAACATGGCAAGCCAGCAGTGAGGACGAGGCGTATATATACAGAACAGGTACATGTGTGAATTTGTGAGTGAGTGGGAGTTTATTTTCGTGGCCAGTAGAATTGACCAATTATGGCAACATAAAGCCCTCATGTTATAAGGGAGAAAGTTTAGTCTGTAGGTTCAGTATATACTGGTCTGTATCTCTTAAACTCAATGTTGGACGACTATTACGGTCATATTTAAAGTTCCCTTCCACTCAGAAATGTGTTTTGCATATGATTACTTCACTGTGATGTTTGAGCTTCACTGTGCAGAATGATGTGTCAGCACAGTTTAACACTAGAAGGCTGTTTTCACATTCATCTGCTGAAGGAACGTTTCTCTGAGCTCACCTTAAATCTGAGTTTAAATGTACCTACAAGGATGATTTTGTGACATCAAAATTACTTTGTCTGCCAGTCATGGTCCAGTATGCAACTTACACAAGTGTGAACTTCACATATACTGCACAAACGCTGAGAATGGACTTTTCAGTGAAGTAGGAGACATCTTTTGAAAAGATAAATATATGCCTATTCAAAGATTCTGAATTTTCAGAGGACATTTGCTGCAGTCAGTGTCAGTCTGCTGAAGGGAGATCATCTACAGGATCAGTATGTTTACATTCACAGTATCCTGGTATTAATTCATGTTCTGGTTTTCATCATTCAGAATATCAAATTTACAGTAAATGGGACATAAAGAAACCCGGTGATTCATATCATTGTATACATGGTTCGTCTTATCCAGATTCTGATAATCTGTCACGCTCTCTCATTTCTGTATCGACCGAGTTTCCTCATGAACCGACTTTGTTTTCTGACTGTCTGAGCTTTGCTGTATTTACTACTCTGCTGGAATTGGCTTCTCCATCTGTCCTCCGCATAACCTGTGTCAGACCTTCACTTTCATTTTAGCATATATGGTAGATCACCTTTACATTATTTTGTATTTGTTTTTGTTTAACTAACTGATATGTAACGTGAGTTGAGTTTGCACCTGCACACATGGCAGATCAGAAGCCTAGATGAGGTGTTTAGATATCACAGTATCCTGGTCTCTAACAGAGTACTCCAGCTTGCATATACAGGTTTGTTTAAAACCAGGATTAGAGCTACTCTAGATTTCTGAAACTAGGATGTGTACATGTGCAAACACATAACTGTGATACTTGAAAACCCAATCATAACCAGGATACTAGTGTACGTGTAAACACACACACAGCCATAGCAGAAATGTGTCATATCTAAAATTTTATGTCCTAAACTTACTTGAGTAACTAGCAGCTAGCAGCCCTAGTTAGCTTAAAATTACTAGCTTGTATTAAATGTCTGTGCATCCTCAAGGAGTTTTGGGTGTGAAAACTGCAAAGCAGAAACAGTGACAGGCTGATGGGGGAGCTGTACAGCAATCCTGGATCAGGCCATAGATGAGTTAACCTCAGTTTGTGCATGTTTAGTGGACCTCCTGGAGAGCTTTGAGAACCACCCTCCCATAGTACTGCCCAGCGCCGGCTTCAGGGTGGACCTGGACAGCGAGTGCGTAGAAGACAGCATCTACAGACAGCTGCTCTACATCCGTCACTACCTGTGGGGGCTACGCACCAAGACGCAAACACACACCAACACTCCCAGTGTGCACACGCACTCCAACGGAACCAACACAGCGGACTGGCCCGACGTTCAGGTCAGAAAGACTCACACACACACAAATGCATACTGTCAGATACACACACCTCAACAGGTGCCTCAACAGCTGTGGCTGTTGAAGAGTTCCTCATAATCCCATAAATGAAAGACAAAAACTCCACTCCAGCCAGCCCGCACACACATACACATACACACAGAACCCTAGACATGGTTAAATCATGGTTAATCTGATTAGTCTTTAGGCTGTCTAATTAGTGGGAACGGCTGACTAGACCATAATCCCAAGTGTTACTGCACCCTCAAATGTACACATACATGCACACACAGAAACACACATACATTCACAAATATGTCAAATGGTGAATTTGTCTATAAAACAAAAATGCAACTCTTAAATCATCTTTAATTGGACTGTTATCTAGGGTCAAAGCTTTTTGTGTACTGCAACAAGAAAGCTTTTTCATAGGTGAAAGATAACAGGTGCACCCTCACTTTATACCTCACACAGTCTTCTAAAGTCTTTCTGTTCAATCCTGACACAGAGGGAATTGTTGCCTCCGGCCCACAGCAGTGGGCCCACACCCCGCTCTGGGGGTCCTGGGGACGAGGTGACGGCAGAGACGGGAGAGGAGAGAGGACGGGACAGACCCCCGGGCCAATCACACACACACAGCCTCAGAAGGAACGGCACCATCCACCACCCTCGAACAGCAAATCCAGACCCGTCCTGCCTCTTGACCCCTCCCCACACCCCGCTGTACCCGGAAGGAGGAGGAGGAGGAGGAGGAGGAGGAGGGCCGATCATAGGCCCCAACACCCAGCCTAACGGCTGCACCAGCAGAACTGTGGCAGAAAGTAAAAAGACAAACGGACTCATCACCAACGGACTGGACGGTAGGCTGAATAACATACCTTAAGTGGACAAAATAACAGAAACACCACAATCTATGGCCTTAAAATTTACCACTGTGTAATTAACTCCTCTGACAGAGTCTCAAAAAAACCAAAAGAAAATTGCTATTAAACTAAATCACACATTGTGTGGTGTTTTTGTTATTTTGTCCACCCCAAATGTGGAGTTTGAGTTTGAAACCTCGCAGTTCATTATACACAATATTAGGGATTCACCGGTCCAACTTTTTCTCTCCCAATACCGATTCGGCTAGCTTTTTCCCCAAAATTTAAAATCAGTATATCTTACTGCAGGGAACTCACTGGAATATTTTTAATGTAAAATAACACGAGGCCAGAGTTCGCTGTGGAAACACTGAATTTTCTAACAACATTATTTGTCATGGCCAGCCACTTAATTATTAATATATAATAATTCCTACAATTCATTGTTAGTGTTTCGAATCGGTGCATCCCTACACAATATATCATCAGTACACAACATACAGTATACACACGGCATAAAAAACAGTGTTGCACATTATGCAGCATATGCATGCTATCATGAAGATAAAGTTGCCAGTGTCACACATCAAATTCCCACTTCATTCAATTCTCTATAAATGTGTTATCATGTTGAGGCACAAGAGTGTACTTAAAGACAACACATGAACACACATTCAGAAACTGTAAACATACAAAGTAGTTTGTTGAACCCACTGGAAAATTGCACAATATAATTCCTCTACAGTTTATTCTGTAACACTTTACTTTAACCCCCACTATTTATTATTTACAAGCTGTATATAAACATATTGTCTATAACACACTAGGATGTAGTTATAAGCAGCTATAAGGACAGTTTATGTGTTTATTAATGTGTAGTGTTTTCAACTGTTAACAAAAGCTCTCATGTATTTGTTATATTGTCATCCAGTTATGGATGCTTCACAGGAGTTAAAGTTGTTGACACTAAATCAATAAACACTTAAAAAGACCTGACATGAGCTTAAAACTACATTAGATTGTGTTATAAACCATTCATTATATTTCTGATAGATTAGTTTTGCCCCTCTGCCATCTAAAGTTACCCTCCTGAAACAATCATTTGGACAAAATGGGTATTTATTTTTAAAAATGTGTAATTCCAAATTCACTTAAAGCTGAATTAATCAGTATTGTTTATATTATTGGATTAAATGACTACAAGTAATG
The DNA here is from genome assembly GCA_002120245.1 of Maccullochella peelii. NCBI lineage: Eukaryota > Metazoa > Chordata > Actinopteri > Centrarchiformes > Percichthyidae > Maccullochella > Maccullochella peelii. The sequence continues at coordinate 69,730 of LKNJ01000639.1, read as the reverse complement.
TTAAAGAGGCCACTTGTATCTATGACCCCAAAGAATTATCACCAACTCTGCATTAACAAAGATTTTCTAGCCTCTTTTACATCAGTCGTTTCCAGCTGCAGCAAGCAGTTGTTTTCTGCAAGTTGTGATGAACTCACTGTACGCTGCCTGCCGAGCACCAAATGGCAGAAAAACAAATTTAGCAACTAGCTGGTGAAGAATGTTGAACTTGTGAAAAAGACACGGATCATTTTTCTTAGGAGTTGGAAGTCCCAGCCAGAGCCAAAACGAGCGCTAACATTAGACTTACATTCATCACATGAATTGGAGATAATGTTGCTCTCTGCCCGCTGGACGTGTGCAATTGTTTGCAAACATATTAATTATAAAAGCTTTATAAGCTGATCATACTATATCAGAGTTTTGCGTCCCTCTGGTTGTTTAATCGAGTTCTTTTGTCCTACAGTGGCCAAAAATCGATGAATGCAGCGTTAAATTTGTGCTTCTTTGTGCAGTTCTGTAGTTGAAATGCTGGAGCTAGTTGCTCTGTGCGTCACATGACAGCAGCAACTGTCCTCCTGTGCCGTCTTTACATTGTAGTGAGTGTGACATCTGCAGGCTCTTGTCAGAAGCACGTTTGTGTGTCAGATTAGCTCTGTGGCTGCACCTTTGCATGTGTCTCAGTATCTGTGTTTGTCTTTTGCACAGCAACACCTCTATGTTTGTCCAACCCCATAGCGAGACCCTGTGTGTGTTTGTGTGTGTGTGTGTGTGTGTGTTTTTGTGCATTTGGGTGTCCTCTGCAGGGTGTATTAGTGGGTGTGAGTTTCCTTTCCCTGTATCCTCCCCTGGCGCCCCTCCCCTTCCTGATGACTTGTGTGTGGTGTTTGTAGTGGAACTGGACAAGGGACCCTACGGACTGGGCATGGGACTCATAGACGGCCTGGTGAGTAGACAGAAGTTTAAAAACAGATTTTATATTTGATCTTACCTGTCAGTCCAGGTTTCAACAGTGTGTTTTTGTCTTTGTGTTTCAGTTGGTTTACTACTTCTGCTAGTAGAATAAGTAAAAAAACAACACAAAAATATGTTTGATGCTACATTGAGGTCAGATTCTAGAGCTATTTTGCCAGATACCTTAATTTTGGTTAATGAAAATGATTAGCAATATGAATGTGATGACCAAATATTGGATGTATTTATTTATTTTTGCAATTATATCCTCATTCAATTCTCTATAAATGTGTTATCATGTTGAGGCACAAGAGTGTACTTAAAGACAACACATGAACACACATTCAGAAACTGTAAACATACAAAGTAGTTTGTTGAACCCACTGGAAAATTGCACAATATAATTCCTCTACAGTTTATTCTGTAACACACTTTAACCCCCACTATTTATTATTTACAAGCTGTATATAAACATATTGTCTGTAACACACTAGGATGTAGTTATAAGCAGCTATAAGGACAGTTTATGTGTTTATTAATGTGTAGTGTTTTCAACTGTTAACAAGAGCTCTCATGTATTTGTTATATTGTCATCCAGTTATGGATGCTTCACAGGAGTTAAAGTTGTTGACATTAGTATTTATTTTTGAAAATGTGTCATTTAACAAAGCTTGGAACACATGTTAAAAGTTTATCACAATGTTATGGCACCAAAATCCCAGATAGTGTCATATCACAATAATGATGTTATGCAAGTTGATTGGTAAGGCAGGAGTGGCAGAGTGTTATTTTTGTAAACTAGGAAACCTCAGTGTATTATCAGGCTAATACCATGGCCACTTAAACACTGGAAGAAAAGAAAAGCTGTGTTCATATTGTTTATCAGTTTTCTGAAAAGTTGCTCAATTTTAGTTAATTAGTAATTTGCTTACAATTTTGATAATCAGGTCATTTATTAAGCAAAAATGCTAGACAGTTTCTTATTGGTGCTTTTCTCTGTTTAATGTCATGTCTTGTTTTACCAGCCAGAGTTGAGTGGTAACACAGCATGAAGCAGAAGTACTTTTGCTATGGTTACCTGCAGTTTATTACACCTTACAGACTTGATTTAGGTTAAACTGTATTCCTGTAGAAGTTTTAACAAACACCTGCCAGCTATTAAGAAACGAAAACAGTGGCCAAGTATTTTCATTGGACATGATATAACTTGATTTGTCAGTCAGCCTGACCAGATGCTCAAATGAATAATGAACACACACACACACACACACACATATATACTGTACATACTTTAATACTTCTCCCTCCTGCAGCACACTCCTCTCAACGCTCCAGGCATTTACATCCGGACTCTGATCCCTGATGGACCTGCCGCCTCCGACGGCAGACTGAGGATCGGAGATCGCATCCTGGCTGTGAACGGGACCAGTCTGATAGGCGCAGACTACCAGAGGTACAGAGGATGTTCCAGTGGTGCTGGTTGTGACAATAATAATGTGCTGGTGGAAATTAATGATACTACTGGGTGATATTGACATTGATGACAGAGTGAGCAGTCTTCTCTCCACAATGTTAACCACACCCATGGCTTTCAGCCTATTAAGACAATTGATTACAGCGAGCCCAGACAGTGATGCTCCTTCATCCTTACAGTCTCTGCTGAGCTTCATGTAACTGGACTCTGTCTTTCTCTCTCTACTTCCTCCTGTATGCTACTTGCAGCGCGGTGGATCTGATTCGTCTGGGAGGAGGTCGCCTACGTTTCCTGGTAGCCAAGTCCGACCCCGACGTCTCAGAGAAGATCAGCGCCTCCTCCTGCTGACCACCTCCGACCAACCGCTGCCTCTCTAAGACAAGCACAACACGGGACCGGAGAGGTAGGACGGCAAGACGATACAGATGTGTGCACTGATGAACAGGGTACACACAACCACACACCCATGCGTACATATACGTGGCATGAAATATGAATGTGAAACCTAGCGTCAGCACAGCACAAAGCCAAGCAATCAATCTGGAGATAAAAGCTCCACAACTCTACAGCTGCCAGACCTGCTTCCCTCACGCTGACTCCTACTGGGTTTGTGTGACAGACAGAATCCGTAACCCATGGCGACATCAAAGGAACACACTGCGAGGAAAGCCTAATTAATCAGCGTTTGAGGTGGGCGAGTGCTAACCAACCAGTATCCAGTCTGCTGTGGTTTAAAGCACAGTAAATTGTAGGGTTTAAATTTCTCTCCTGGACTTTTTCCACCCATTTTTAGAATAATTTGTATTAGTAATTCAGACATTAAGTAGCATGGTAAAAAATAGCTACCCAGCTCTCAGACAAAGGGATTCTGAAACTGTAAAATGTACTTTACAATTCTCAAAGCATTTGCACACAAACAAGTGAACGCTGGATGTCTTACAGTGCTTTTAGAGTGGAATGTTTTATAAACCTGTTTGTTAGCAACTCCCAAAGCACCATCACCGTCTGCTCAACAGACTAAATGATTGTGTATGAATGTTGACTTTTCTACCAGAGAGTGGGTGAAAGAGGCAGAGGAAGCAAACTACACTACAGCCCAGCTCTCCCAATTCACATTTAACCTCATCACCGGACTTCACCTCCTCTACTGGAGGAGATGAACCCTTGAGGCTGGACATGCACAGGGGATGTGCAGCTGCTGTGGGAGATTGGTTATTAATTACCGGATCATCAACATGCTTCACTCCAGAGTTTCAGATTGTCAATCCTGGTGTGTATAACCCACACTTTTGTTGTGAATATATGCCATATGTATCTGGTTAAGAGGTGTACATAGTTGTTTGTAAATATTTAACACTTGGTCACATATTGTTTGGACATTCAAAAGAGAAACTGCATTTGGGAAACTCATTTTCTTCTGAATTATATTCAGTAAACACTGAAACCTACTGATGGAAAAAAGTTAGTTTGTTTCCTATGAACAAGTATAGAAATTGTGCACTGCACAACTGCATATCACTGTTCAGACAGGGTTGTTAGCTCCACTTTTGCTGAAAGGGTATCTACACCCAAATTACAAAAAAACTTATATTTTACTTCTAGTCGTTTCTATCCATGAATATAGATACTTGTCTCTGAGATTTCTCCCTCCAACCCAGTAATATAGAGGTGAATGGAATTATATTTGTAGTCATTTGTGGTCTTTGACAAATTACATTTAAAAAAAACATTCAACAACAGTTGTCTTTCCAGTAGTGTCCCAGTTGCTCTGGATAATCTACTGACCTCACTGTGGGTTTCATTAGGACTATTTCTTTGATAGATTTTTTTCTGGAAGACGACGTTTTTTTAAAGTCACTTTTCAATGCTGTGAGCACAAAACAAAATTCCAATGACCTTTTGTATTGGGGTGGAGGCAGAAATCTCAAAGGCATATCCAAATATCTAGGCAAGTAAAACCAAAACTATCTATCTGCATGGCCAGACACCAGACAGAACATGTTTTTATGTTATTTGGCTGTACTGACCCTTTAAAAGAGGTCCAGCTAGAACAATAACAGGTCACCTTTTATAAAGTCCTTACTATAAAGCATAGATCACTACAAGAGAAAAAAAAAAAGCCATGCTCAGTCAGTTCTATGCTGCCTGGCCTTCTGTTCTGACCTCTGCTCCAGAGAGCTCCCTTGGGACGCCCTGGATCACCATATCAGGAGCAGCGACCCTCTGCCGAAAGAAGAGGACATGGCACAGCTGCAGATCGACATGTTCATTGGCTCTCTGAATAAGAGGAACCAATGAAAGAGGTCACACAATGTAATGAAGGACTGCAGGTGCAACTGTGTTTAATGTTTACTACGGCTGCAGCTACGATTATTTTCAGTATTGATTAATCTCTGTCGACTACTCTTCCAATTATTCAATCATTTAATCTGTAAAATCTCAGAAAATGCCCAGCTCGTTCCGTCCAACCAAAGGTCCAAACCCCAAAAAGATTCAATTCACAAGTATTTCTAAAAAGAAAAAGTATCAAACCCACATACTGTATTTGAAAAAGCTGAACTCTGGAATATTTTTACCTGATAAAATGATCAACTAATTGACTAATCATTTCAGCACTATGTTAACAATTGTTGGCGTTTTCCTGTTATTGTTACACTGTTGAGTTGTTTTCATTTCTTATTGGTTCAATGGTTAAAATTTCAGCCCAAATATCCCCCCCCCCCCAGCTTTGTTTTACTCTCCACTTTTGGTTGTTAATTTCTTTGCAGTAGCATTTTATTTTTGTGCGTTTCAAGGTTTGTATGACATTGATCTCCTGCATGTGTATTCCTCTCTGTTCATTATTTATACTGTTAATAATGATGGTACTTAAGAATAAAGATTGTTGGATACTTGCATTTTTCTGCTTAGAAAGTCATCAAATGTAAACAACAACTTACAGTGTGGAATCTTACCGAACATGGCTGACACCTGGTCACATGAGAGAAGGCAAATGAAATAGTGAAGTCAATGAGGAATTTTAATTTGTGCTACACATTTTAACAAATCACAAAAACAGGAACATTTAAAAATACATATACTTCTCTATTTCCAGAATGTTTACGTATTGATGACAGCTGTTTTTACATATAGCAAAATATTTTCTTTTTTTCCAAAATAAGAAAGAAATACCTTCTAAATCGCTTTGTCATTTAGCAGATAGAGCAGCATACAATCATTACGCAATTTTTGTTTTTTTCTAATAATGTGCAACAACAATCACTGAAATCTTGCGCAAATTGTGCCTGAATTGTGCCAGCTAAAAATTAGGCATGTGCGAGGACGTTCGGAAAAGCTAAAGGCAGAGTGGGGGGGGGGGTGCTGAAGAATATCTAATTAAGGCAGTGTCTGTGACAGAAATAGCCAACAGCTTGATGTCTCTGTAGAGACAGCAAAGATAGAGACTGCTCACTGAGAAGAGGGGGAGAGGTAGATTGGGAGAAAGAGGAGAAAAAAACAGGTTAATGCATTTAGGGGAAACTGAAAGCAAAAGAGCGGGGAGCCAAGAGTAGAAAAGATGTCAAAAGTACCGTACAGAAAAAAAGACAAGAGCAGTTGAAATTTGTGGTCACGTGTTGGTCCCGCCCTTCCCCTGATAAAACTGATGCAACATAACTGTCACCATTGTAGTGTTGCCGATCATGTACTGTTAAAGAAGCGCTGTGTTAAACAATCTAAAAAGGTAAAGCTGTCTAAAGGTTAAAATAAAATGACAAAAAAAATAAGAAATATTTAAGGCTTTAAGGATTATCACAACAATGCGTTTCTGTGCTAAGACAAACAAAACTGTACGTACAGGCCGTTCCATTTCTCCTTTTACCACTACTGAAACAAGAAAAAAAAATTAAAACAATCAGTTTGTCTACATTAGGTTAGCTCCACTTCAATCAACTCCAAATAGTTGCCTTTTTTTTTTTTGCCCTTCTCTGCTCCAACTCTGCTGTCCAATCACCCAGATCATCTTGAATCTGAGCAGCTTCACACTGATAAATCAAGCTGAGCTGAAGTGAAGTGAAAAACTGCAAAGTCCTGGTTTGTTATTCCTGGATTTCCTCCCATCTCTTCTTTTTGTGCTTCACAGAGAAGGCAAGAAGGAGAGACATGTCACATTCTGCTCTAGGCTTTAATATTAACATCTTTCTTTTCTAAGAGAGACGACCTGTTTTTTCCTTCTGTAAGGATCGCCTTATGAAGAGAACAATCATATTCTTAACAGTCTCCCAAGCCCCATCAACATGGTCTGGGTATATGCCGCAAAGTCCTCTCTATCTTTCTGTCCACGACTGCGTGAAACTACACAATATATCAACTCTGATCGTCAGTTTCTTCTGTAAATGCCGGCCAATTCAAAACTCTGAACACGCATTCCCTGGTTTTAAAATCAGGCATTGACTCTAATCAGAAGTGCAGGAGAGGTGAGTTCTTTGGCCTGAGAGTGACTGATGCATCTGATCCATCAACTACAGGAAAGGTTGTATTTGAGATACTATCCAACATTCACATAGTAAAAAGTAGTGCTGAAATGATTTTAATATGCATAATGCTCTCATAAGCTTAATGTCCTTACTAGTTTGTGTTGTCTGTCAATGATGGATTACATTAAAAAGACTGAAGCTGAAAAAGTCCTGAAAGATTTACTTGCTTTTTACATTCAGAATGTATTTGAACGTTTTCATCTGTTTTTGACCAAAATATATGTTCCTTACAATTGAATTCCCTTCTGTTGAGAGAGGCTGCCTGTACATTTTTTGGCCGTGACGGCTGCAGTCATATCAAATGAGTATAAAAGGCGAAGCAGTTAGGGGACGATAAGGAGGCTGTCCACTGGGTACCTGGTAAGAGGCCCTGGGTTTTACTTCCTAGGGTCGTGGGTTTGTGATGACATGGCAACAATGACAGGCTGCTGGGCAGGTGTGACGTGATACTGAGCAGATTCAGTCAAACCCTCGTCCTCCATCTTTGGCCGCTTGGCCTGGGGCTCACATGGCTGCTCAGCTGAAGTTTCTGCGCTTGGCTGTCGGCTCACCAGCACTGGAGGGGAGCTGGAGGCCTGGGCAGCCAGGATCTGGAGAGGACTACTCAGGCCTGGAGAAAAATTAAGAGAAAAAGAAAAGTAAGTATCCATACGCCTTAATCTACTGTATATAAATAAACACTTCAGTATATTTTCTATCACCATATTTTTTAAGCAAAAGACATTCATCTATATCCATCATTGCGACTGGTCAATGTGTAAAAATCTTACCAGATGCATTAGCAAGGCTGGTTGCCGTGGCAACAGCAGAAGTGGTGTGTTTGCCATTCTGGGTAACAGGACGGACAGGAAGTTGATGCAAACCTGGGGCGAAGTTCCTCCCATCCCCGCCCTGCACCGCACTGTCCACAGTCTGGATCACTCGCTCTCTGTTCAGCTGGGCTTCTGATAAAAACACAAACGTACAATTCAAAACTAACCAAATGTTTATGGAAGTGCACATGTTTGACCACCACAAAACTCAAAGATATGGAATAAGGAAAAATTTAGGACATTTTACCAGAAAGTCCAGCCCTTAATTCATCATATAATGAACATTAAAACATGAAAATCTCACTTAGATCCCATAAGAAACTTTTCTCTTCAGGGAGACCAGTAAACCTGCCTGTTTCTACAGTTAATGGTAATGTTCCTGAATGTAACACATAGGTATGGTTGACTTTTTGTTCAATTCTGCTTCAATTAAGGCTCTACACTCTAGTTGTTTTTCATGAGATAAAATGTTCATAATTTAGGTTACACATTCAACATTAGAGACACTGATCCAAATGCTCTACAGTGTGAGCACACAGGTTTGGACTGCAGAACTATGAATCCATTTCATTCTTCTTTGAATTCTCTGTTCTCTTGATCAACTTTCCGTTTTTTTTTTGTTTTTTTTTTGTTGCAAACTTTGACGACCCCTCGCTCCTGCATAAGGGATAACCCGCTCAAATCACTGGTGACAACTTGTGGTTAATAGGTATGTGACAGACATCCGGTCAGTCAGTTTGCTATGGTCCGTCCAAAGCTCAATCATGCATTTCACAGAAACATACAATCATCCTAAACTTTTGAAAAGTTCAGAATAAACATGTGAACGCCAAACGTCAACACACTGCCAATAAAATGTGTGGGAGCCAAAAGCAAACAGACACCATTTTAAATTTCTTCACAAAACTGCAGAAAATGCAAAACAATAATAGAGTAAGACAACACTTCTAAAAGAGATTTGCATGGCTGTACCTCTGAGCTCACTGTTGCCCTCTGCTCCTCCAACAGAGGGGGCGCTGTACCCATTTGGAGGGTTGGAAGTTAGAGGGCCGCTGGTAACCACCCGCACCATGGTGACAGAGGACTGAGGGGGGTTCTGGAGCACGTGGATGGGCTGGACTTGGCCACCACCACCTGGAACTAAAGCAAGGGCTTTCCCCGAGCCTGAGGGCATGACTGTTGGGTGAGGGGGTGCAGCCATGATGACATGCTGACCACTGACTGGAGATCCTACGCAGACAGACACAAACAACAATTTCACCTGTTTTATAGTGTACATGAAAGCCTTCTTGTGTGTGTTTTGATGGTATTTTGTGTGCACTTATGTGTGCAGGCTCACCTGGGGCACTCTGAGAGTACCTATACTCGGGTACAGATGCCAGTTTGTTAGCCAGCTGTTCGTGGTGGTCGTGGGAGATAGGAGAGCCCTCCCTGCTCAGACATTCAGGAGTCTGCAGCCCACTGGATGGAGGAGAAAGTAGTCCCTGGTGGGTCGGGGATGCAGGGGCACTCCTGAAAAAGAAGGAATAAAGGGAAGAGAGACAGAAGCAAAGGACAGAGACCAAAGAAATCTATGAATACATCAAGAGACTTCTAGTAACATACAGAGCTCCATCACTGCCAGTACCTTCTGCAGAATAAATTTACCTAGAAATTAGACTTACTTTGTTCTATCCAATCAAATGATAGCCAGGAGCAGAAACAGAGAGAAGGGAGAAAGGGTTAGAGTCAAATCAGAAGCGACAGAGCATGTGTCTGACAGTCTTGTGTGTGTGTGTGTGTGTGTGCGCGCACATGCCCATGACGCTGAAGGCCACAGGTGACCCACTTGCCTAGAAGAGAGAGGTCCGAATGGTGTCCTAAAGCAAGCCACCCCTCTTTGCCGTCTTTTCCTGAAGGCTTGCTCCACCAGCTTGCTCTCAGAAGCAGAATCCACACGCCAAAAACTCCCTTTCCCAGGCTCATCCTGAGAGCGGGCCACTTTCAGAAAGTAGCGGTTGAGAGACAGGTTGTGTCTGATTGAGTTCTGCAGGGAGGCAAAATAAATATAGTATTATTAAATATAGAGTAGTTTGTCACTGGACGCACAGAAATGTTAATTTGGAAGAAGATATCACAGAACTTGAATGTTATGGCCTATGACCCTAAACAGGACACGGTCAAGTTTATTATTCCAGATAGGGACATTCGGGTGGTCAAGGTGCACAAGTACACAAAACAGACATAAAAGCAGATGTACAAATTATATAGTCCCCCCTTCCTCCCCCTAACACACACAAGTATGCATGGACTCACACAGGAAGAGCATTTCCAAGCACCCTTGCTCTACCATACACTGACACACACACTAATATAGAAACAAATAAATACTTCAAAATGCAGTGGGCTACATAATCCCATATATTGCACCATACTAGTATTGCATAACGATTACCATTGCACATAGCCCTGACCAAAATACCATAAAATAATAATAAAATCAATTGTACTGTCCCCCTCATTTAACGGTCTAATTGCTGAAGGACCAAAAGACTTGCTAAACCTGGCTGTTCTTATTTTACTTTGCCCCGATAGCTTAGTTGGAAACTGTTGTGTAGAGGATGAGTAGGGTCCCAAACATTTCAGGACACAATTTCTTTCTTGTCTTCTGAAATTACTGACAGCAGCTGTCTCTATATAACTGTTGGCAAGTCTTCCGATTTCATCACACAACCATAATCTTCTAAATGTTACTAAGCTAACCTTCCCATCCTGCATGCCTGTGAAGTTTAGATTGTCATGGCAAACTATGGAAAGCCGTTAACATCCAGTTAAGGACCATACCTGCCAGCCCTTGTCTGCAGTGCGATAGTAGGGGTAGTGTTTGGTGATGTGGGCGTAGATGCCACTGAGAGTCAGCTGTTTGTCCGGGGCAGACGAGATGGCCTGGACAATCAGCTGTGCATAGGAATAAGGTGGCTTGGATTCATCCTGGACAAACGAGACACAAGTATTAACATCCATACATCCCCAAGCACATATTGTACAAGCAACCTTTTTGAAAGTGTGTTCTTTGGGGCAATTAACTCATTTTGACGTTACTGGGTCTTCACCTTGGGGCTGTCTCCACCGGCCGACTCCCCCCGCTGCTCACTCCCCCCACCTCTCTGCTCAGCAATGCTTCGTCTCTGCTCAGAAACGGCCTTGGCAGCAAATTCAGCTGCTAACTGGAGGTCAGAGGTCACATTGCGTCCATAGCGATACCCTGATGACCCTGCCCCTCGTGGACTAGCCGGACAGGAGTTGGGAACACTGGAGAAGAGAGGAAAGAGTGTGTGCGTTAATGGCTTAAAGTGACTTCTGAAAGAAATACAGCTGCCAGTGTAAAAATAACAAGATTAATTTTATCCCCTTTCTTGAGTTTTTAGCTCCTGGGACAACAGGTCTACAGAGTCTCACAGGGGTACCAAATACAACCTAGAATTTATGTGAGCGTCTCATTCTGGGTACATAAACATGCTCTAGGTGAGGTTAACTTAACAACAAGGTAATTGATGAGTCAAGATTAAACTTTGTGTGATTCAAGCATATGTGTGTTGTGTCTAAAGCCTCTAAATGCATAAAAATCACATTCTGAAATGTCAAACAGTCATGTTGTCACCCCAAAACAAAGCCCAAAAACAGTGATAAAAGCTTCCTAGAATCACTAATAAACCATTAAACAAACATACAGAAAACTGTAAAGTGTTTTTGAAGTGAGGCTAATACTGCAAAAGAAAGGGCAAAAAAAAAAAAACATTACATGATTGAGAATACTGACTAGTAACACAGTATGAAAGCCAAATAATGGCGCAGGAAAACAAGGAGCAAGTAAAGCTTTGCTGATTCTATTGCACATTTTAATTTCAATATTTTACTAAATACGGTTGTCATTTGAAAAAAAAAAAATTGAAGAAATTACAAAAACACTTATTCATCATTTTCAGGACCGCAAGAAATAAAATAAACAAATGCAAATCCACATAATCTTTATGTCTTTCTGATGATTTAATTGTACTCGAATATGAAAAATCTAGTGCAATTTTAAACAATCACATATAATGAAAACTGATATTTTGAATATGACCCTTTCAGAATATTAGTGAGAAATTTTGTGCAACAGTAAAAAGACACAGTTTCTCTTACACGCAAGAACTCAGTTTCGAAAAATGATTATAGCTCAGATCCAGGGTGTTCTAAAACACATAAAGTTATAATAAAAACATACAACATTGAACAAAAATACTCAAAACCAAGTATGTTAATTATTAACTAGGTTTAATCTGGTGCTGTTGAGAGACAAAACACAGGGAAAACCCAGTAAGTTATACAACACACACCTGCTCCTGTTAGTAAAGTAAACACTGGTTTCTGGGAGAGTCAGCGTGCTTTGATTTGCCTTTAGCAACAGAGAGCCGCAGATACAGAGAGACTAACACACACACACACACACACACACACACACACACACACACACACACACACACACACACACACACACACAGGGAGAGAATATGTTTGTATTTCTTGGCTGGGAAAACCAAGCTGCAGGCTTTGTTTTGAAAGTGGCTTTGTAGGCTCAGCGTTGAACAGAAGACGAACAGAAACTTCTAATGTTGCTCAGGGACATCTTAAGTATAAAAACATAATTGCATCTGTAACTCTACATACTTAAAACTTCATGAAAAGTTATATGTGCTTCCATGAGGGAGCGAGGGTTGTCTTTGCTTGCCTCCGACACTGTTACGATGACCATTTCAACCTCTCTACATGTATGCATGGACCAGCAGAAGTGCGAATGCTGGTAGGGACAGAAGAATGTTATTATATACAGTTTACTTAAGTTGCCAAACAGGAAAGGTGACTCTTACCACCCCATGAAGAGACACTGTTGGTGTTTTAAGTGGGAGCACATGCTTTTACACAATACTCTTCCGTTGTATGTACTGTATGTAGATACTGTTAAGGACAGGGGGCACAACAATCTGCCCGAAAAAGGCCACAGTGATAGTGGTGGAGAGATGTATGAGCTAGTGTCTTTACTGTGTGTGTGTGTGTGTGTGTGTGTGTGTGTGTGTCCACATGCGAGAGAACAGGAGCTGAGGGGCTGAGAGGGAAGAAGGGTCTCTGAAAAAAGGAAACCACGAATGGACGGAAAAACGGCCTACAGGCAAAACAATCTGCCCGATAGCCAATCACGCGCCTCGAAGCTGCAGCCATTCCATATAAGGAAGGCACACACAAGCCCACATTGGTGGGGATGTGTGATGTAAAAGCCCAAACACACCACCAGAGGGCACACTCAGCACCACCACGCTTGCCAGTTGCACATGCTGTATACATTTATAGAGCTGTGATTTTCAAACATGTGATATCACAGCTCATCAGAGAGCAGATTTCCAACTCAGAACAGAAACACTGCATCGAGAAACTTTTTTTTTTTTTACTGAAAATATTGATGAAAGTTTTATCTTACTTTGGAAGAATGTATTGTTTGGTCTTCTGGAAAATAATACACAGAAAAACACTAATGTGTACACAATTAATCTTATTATAATGGCCATATTCCATATCCATGAATTTAAATTTACAGGTAAGAAACCATGCTTTATTGCCTTTAGCAAAGAGTTCAAACAATACATTTATTCAATTTAACGCTCTATAAAACTCAAGGCAATTAAAACTGTAACAGCCTGTACTATGTTAAAATTTTTACATAGGTCTTATCCCCCCAGGGTTAAAAAATATATACCGTTTTTTTCCCTCCATTTTTATTAAAGCTGAAAGGGTATTATCAGTGTGAGATGATATAGTATGTGAAGGAAAAAAACACTACAGGCCTATGGGTCACAAATGGCCATTAGTAAAACCAAAATTAAATTAAGCCTCACATATGACTGCATAAACATGAGTAAATATGCACAGACACAAGACAAGGTGAGAAGGTAAATAGCTCATATACTGCGATAGCCCTAAAACACTTATTGTATAATCTATCACACGACATACAAAGACACAACTGAGCTACAAAGTGCTGTTTTGTAAACAGGTTTTCAGTCTCAGTGAACGTCCCTCCCTCACTGATACCAATTTTGAAAAACAAGCAACCTCGCCAAAACAAGAAGACAGGCACTTACATAAAAGTGTGAAATGTAAGATACTGATTTTAGTTTAATTTTTTTTATTTTCATGCCAATTAATCACTTGGTATATATGTATAAAAAGTCAAAGAAAATACTGATTATGACTTTCTAAATCCCAAGGTGATGTCATCAGATTTCTTGTTTTGTCAGACCAACAGTCCAAAACACGAAGTTTACTATCACAAGAAAATCAGCAAATGCTCAAATTGAAGAAGCTGGAATCAGGGAGTGTTGAGTGTTTTTGCTTATAAATTTAAAAATAAAATTGCCAATTAATTTCATGTCAGTGGATTAATCCAATTATTGACTTAGAACAATTAAATATTATATTATTTATTTAAACTCACAACTAGAGATTAAAGCTCAGCAAGCTTAGCACTGAGCATAGTTACAACAATGAACTGAAAATTAGTTTACTGTTTGAATAAACAGCTTCCAAATAATCTACTCCTACTGCAAAATCTGGATAATCAGCTTTGCATTTATAAAGTGTGTATATTACATGCTGTGTTTGCATTTATAAATGTATATCTGTTGGGGTTCATGTCATTGTGTGTGTCTGTGGGTCTCTCCTTACCTGATGGTGCCTGTGGGTGATGGCAGCGGAGAGCCAAATGCCCTGATGTGCTCTTCATGCTGCTGCATTGTGGGAATGCTGATTTTCAGGGGGGAAATGTGGGGCAGAAGCGGGCAAGGGGGAAGAGAAGGCTGCTCCCTCTCTCTGTGATCCTCGGGCTCCAGGAGTGACATAAACTGGATCTTGATAACAGTACTGGGAAAACGAAACACACACCTGGAGAGCGGGACAGCAGGAGGGAGAGATGGTGGAAAGAAGCCACAGGACAGAAGAGAAGAGACACAGAAACAAAGATTGATTAGTGCCTTTTCTCCTATTCAATGCTCGACAGCCAAGCATTATAACACATTATTCTATAGTGACTGTTCTGGAGTCATATCACATGATCTTCCTGAGCAAATGGAGTTTGCCCACTTGTCACAGAAATGTAAAGTGTATGTTTAAATTTCCACTAAAACTAAAACCTTTTAGTCTTTTCCAGACTAAAACTTTTCATCTTAAGCTGCTCAGGATAAGTGGAAAGATGAGCATTTGCAGTACCGACAACTGAGCAAACTCCATCTGTTGAGGAAGAGCATGCGATACGATCAAAAGCTAGTAGAACAGCTACTTAATGGCTCTTGTGGTGAGAATGTTTTGTCAACTATTGTTTCCAAGATCAAGAATGAACTCAAAATCTTATTGCTGTTATATGTTTTAAGTTACACAGTGTGTAAAAAAAAAAAATCTGCCACAAGTGACAAAATGCTAACACTTGTCCAGTGTGGATCTTCTTTTATTTAGAAATATGAAATCATATGATAAAGCAATGACACTTTCCCCTTAACCATAGGGGTTTGTTTATGATATAAACAATATCTTGAGTCAACACCTTTGTGAACAAAAGACTAGGCTGGTGTGGACTTAAAACAACGCCCACTAGCCTGCATTTTCTCTTCTTTTAACAGGTCTGGACAACTGCCTCAGTGAAAGCAAGGATCAAGCCTAAACAAAACCCTTAAAAATAATGTGTGTGAGGGATTGAGTAAATGTTTTACAATGGAGCCTTGATGACTAATGTAAATAGTTATATTTCTACATAAAAAAGATACAGGCACCAAGGTTGTCTAATCAGTGTAGTTAAGTCTTTGTGACTGCAACCACCCTATCTACAATCGGCAGAAGTAAAAGCTAACGTTAGGCTATGAACTAACTACACCACGGCTACATGACTTCAACGTCACCACCACTAAGCTTCCAACTTGTAATATGATTTCGCATGCTTACCTCTTCTACAAAAGCCTTTCAGAAAGTCTGAGTTAGAAGAGTGAGAGTATAAACACAACGAGGCGGTAAAGGTGAACAAGTGAGTAGATGAGTTTCTGTGTTCGGTGAGATGATGTTTAATGTCCCAGACAACCTCTGTAGTCTCATTTAGCCACTTGTTAGCAACGTAAAAGCTTCAAAGTTCATGAGTGGGGTATTTACTGATGTATTTTATGTTGTAGAACAAAACATGAAAATCTCTTGATCTTGTGTTAATCACAAACCTTATTTCAGGCAGCTAACCAAAAACCCATTCAAGAAGCCCATCGACCTTGAGATAAGGGAACCGGAAGTGCAAAAATACTAACTCGTTTCCGAGTAGCACTCAACTGATGGCTTGAGAAGGTAGAGGGTTCAAAAAAATACAATACAAGTCACAATGAAAATCTGCTGCAGCCTGCAAGAGAACTATGACTCTGGAGAACGTATATTTTACAGCAAGACAATGAACCCAAACATCAAGACAAACCTACACAGGAACAACAAAAATGTCCTGGAGGGGCAAGTCAGAGTCCATACCTCAGTCCAGTCTAAAATTTGAGGCAGGACCTGAAAATTGCTGCTCAAAAATTGGCAGTCTTCAGACAAATCAAGATGATACAGACTAAACCACACAGATTCAAAGCTATAATTTTAACCAAAGGTGCCTCTACTAAAGGCGTTGTGCTGTATTTGCACTCAACTCTGTAGATCAATCTGTATAGACTTGTTGATATCAAAGAGTCTTTCTGCTTAGCAGTGTCAAAGAAACAGTCACCTAATTTATCCAATGTGATTCAAAGTTGTAAAATGATATAATGTATAAGTACTGTAAATGCACCAGGATAACTAAAATTACGAATTAATTGCCCTCTTCCACATTTTAAGAGGTTCCAGTCTTAACTCTGCACAGTCTTCCAGCTAACTTTTATAACCTGAGACAGGCCCCAGGGGGAGAACAACGCATACGATCATGGCTGTTGGATACAGCCTTGGTTTGCAAGTATTGTGTTTACTCCATGTGCTCCTGCAATGAGGATGTCATTTCAGCCTGCATTTCCTGTTCAATGCCCGACACACCCCCAAACAGTCTTGACAGCCAATTAGAGAGGATAAGGGCACAACCCCCACCCCGCCACCCCCACCCCCCGCATTCTGCTCCACCCTGTGATTGACTGACACACACACACACACACACACACACACAAAGTCAAAGCTTTCAGTCTTGCTACTGTATTGAACGAACCCGTGAAGGTAAAATATTTAACCTTGACAGTGGTGCAACAACAATAAAGCTAAAACCATATTTGAACACCAGATGATTCCCCTTGATAAAAAATAACGCATTTCAAGTTTCAATATAAACCAAACACACCTCTTCCCACAAAACTCGTGAGCTGGGCAGTCAGGGGTGCGTTTGTTTACATTAGTGTTTACGTGACGGCGACACGTTGGCTAACAGCCTCACAACAAGCTAACTTTACCGCTAACATAATCGCCCTGGAAAGACTTTCGCCAGCAGCCAAAAAAACTTTAATGTGAAAAAAATGTTTTAAGTTCGGATATTTTAGAAAGCCAGTTCTACCACAATATGACAAAACGCCTCCGTGCAAAATATCGGCCATTTGCACATTTTTATTTTACATTTGCTAACTAGCTTGCGCCATGGCTTGTCAGTAGGCCAAATGAAGCTACGTCTGCTAACGGCTAAAACTAGCTAGGTTAATTCACTGGTTGACAAAGTAGGGTGAAGTTACCCTGGAGGGTAGACAAATTAATAACAATTATAACTTCACAGCTAAAGTGGAGAGTTATTGGCTTATTATGTTATAGCTTCACTGTCCAAATCAAGGTTACAGTACACTTATCCGAAGCGATACCCGATCAGACCAAATCAAACCGATCTGATTGGGGTGTCAGGACAAACTTTGTATCCGCGTCAGAATCTGTCTCCCGTTTGGTCGTTTGAATATGGAGGGCTGTATAATGTTTTTCAAAGTGTTTAGAAAGCTAGTATATCCACCAAAACTATTAAGAGTTCTTAGTTATGTGTTCACATAGCCCACATACAATTTTATAGATGTTATTTTCAGTTTGATTCAGTTCAGTTTGATGTTATTACATCATTCATGATTCAACAGTTAGGTGTCCAAAAAGGAGGAAAACAGACTTTAAAAGGGGATACAACATATACCGTGACATCCGCTCCAAGGTTGTTTGGTCATTAGTGGGTCAATGCTTAAAATGAACATAAAAGTTTGGGTAGCTCTGCAACAGCCATCCACCGTGGTGCCATAATTAGCCTGTCGGTAACGGCTATGCTAACAGACTGCACTCACTCTCTGGGTAGCTGCAGCGGCGGCGCCCCTTTTCGCTGGAACACCCCGTCAACGAACACGCCATTCTTGCCCAAGCACCGTAGGGAGAAACCGTTCGCCTCGTCGTAGGTAATCTGCAGGTGTCGCCGTGAAATGAAGCTCGAGTGACCCATGTTGATATCCACGGAGCCGTGAGACGAGTTCCGGCCTATGGTGACCGTCCTCTGGCGCATGACAAACTCAAAGTCCCGGCCCTCGAGTCTGGCCAGGGCCTGCGGAGGAGGACACGCGAGGCGCACGGGAAGAATCCCGGCGTCCGCGCGGGCTTCCATCAACGGAGGACCCAGGAGGGCGAGCGAGGGCTGGTGATAGGCGTGCGAGGTCACCGCGACGCGCACGGGACTGCACGGTGCCGACTGTAAAGCAAGCAGGGCTCGAGCTCCGGTGTCGTCCCGGTAGTCTGCCATCTTCTTTCGGAGGGTCAACAACACTCACACGCACACACACTTTACTTCTCGCACACACAGAGTTGCAACGGGAGAGTTTTCGGCCAGGGCACTTGTTTGCTCCGTGGCTGTCTGAACAACATGGAGTCCGGCTCGGCGCAAGAACTGGACCGGAGTCTCTCAGGAACTGGACGGGTGCTGCGTTCAGGGCCTAATCGTAAGCCGCTGCTACAGAGATCATACACGACAGAACAGTTACAGAACATATACAATGCAGAAGTTGCGTCTAACGGACATACATCATATTCCATTCAACAAAATCACGTTGAAATTAATTCCCCTAGCTACAACGTTAAAATTTAGTATAAGAGGAGCGTCCATTTGTCATTAAACATAAACGATTTCTGGACAGTCAAGCTCGTATTGGTTCAGGGCTCCTGGGTAATACTCAACAGTATGAGACGTTGACAGCATTAATAGAAACAAACAGTAACACCGGGCACTGACACGGGATAACAAACGATAACAGCTGAAAAGTAGTCCACAGCATTATTGCATGTTGCATCATGGCTGCAGGTTCTCTTCCCTGAACGCCACACCTGGGCGCCTCGGTCGATAGGCTACAGTTCATTTCGTCATACCAGGAAACAGAGTTCAGAAATATCTCGAGACTTATATGCTGTGGTATTGTTCGGAACTGATCATTTATTAGTCTTTCATTTTCATGTCTTTCATGGATTGCGGATCTGAATACGTATACATCAGCGCAAATGGTTCTGTGAATTAAAGAAAAAAAAATCCAACTAAATTGATAAATCACACAAGTCACAGCCACTAAAAACATGTCCATAGGGATTACAGTTCATTATGTTGTTCTTTATGCTACAGTCTGGGCGTCTAATCAAGATGGTGCATTTAATTGACAGGTTTTGGTGTAATATCACAGATTTCATCTATTTTCAGCAGATAACCTGTCTTTTTTTCTCAATCCCAGCCTGAAGAACATGTGGTGTCTGCAGTGTAGCTGGTTTGCCCACCTCAGATTTTTTTCGTTCTTTCTTTCTTTCTTTTTTAATCTTTACCCTCTGTTTATAAACATGGAAAGAACAAGATGGTTGAAAAACTCGGATAATGGATCTGTGAAGAAGCAGGAGCACATGAGCAATAAATGAAAACAGATCATCCACGCGAGTGCGCTATTTTGATTTAAAACATCCACCCATCCATCATCTATACCGCTTATCCTCAGAGGGTCGCGGGGGGGCTGGAGCCTATCCCAGCTGACATTGGGCGAGAGGCGGGGCACACCCTGGACTGGTCGCCAATCATATAAAACATTCAGAGAGAGATAATTGACACACAAAGTAATAACAACGTAATAACAGTAAACAATGATGCATTATTACTGAAATAGCTGGTCAAAAATTAACTCACTGTCTGGCTGATATCTGACGGAAACCTCTTCACTTTTTTCAGCAGTGGAAGGTAACTAAGTACATTTACTCAAGTACTGTACTTAAGTAGGTATTTAAGAGGTATTTGTACTTTACTCAAGTATTTTCTTCTCGTGCTACTTTCGACTTTTACTACAATTCAGAGGGAAATATTGTACTTTTTACTTCACTACAATTATTTGACAGCTTTAGTTACTTTACAAATTAAGATTTTACCTTCACAACATACGAACATTTTAATCATTTGTAGCACCTGCAAGTTGCATGCTGCTATAACAGTGATCAAATCACATATAAGAATGACAGTGTGCATGACAAAAATCCAAACTATCCTTAATTGTTAACGCAAGCTTTACAAATGATCCATTTGTCACTCAGTTTAGGATGAATACTGATAAAAGCTTTGACAGGAACAAAAAAAAGAAGTAACTGATACAGATATTACCATGATAACAAAGGAAGAAAAATGGACATGGTGTTTATTCACAATAGGTCTGTACACAACAATGATTATCGTTTATTTTTAGCTTGAGGGTTCCAACCGTGGCACCAGCTTCAGTTTGATTGGTCGTTTTGGCATTAGCAGGCCCTGGATGTCCATCTCAAGGGGCACCTGGCAGAAAATTACATGTGAAGAGAGAAGAAGTGTGAACAAAGTCAGCAATGCATGAAACTCAGCCTTGTTATTTAAAATCTGCAAACAACTGGCAGCATCACAGAGGTTAGGAACCTCATGCAAAGACCAGATAGCATATTGAGTGTGCTACTTGACATTTTAGCACATCCAGTATCAACTGTATTCTTCTTCAAAGTCTCAGGTAGTGGCTTTTGATCTTTGAACAGACAGATCTTTATAACACTGATGATTGGCTATATTTGGCATTATATAACACTCAATATCACTATCAAACTAGTAATAAATAACGTTTGGACAGGATTACTCATATGCAATTAAAAATCAACAACAAGCAGTGTAAATATGAACATCTGTGGCCTCACCTCAGTCTCCTTACACACAGAGAAGCTGTAACGTTGGAGGATCTCCACCAGTGCTAGTTTCATCATCACCAAAGCAAATCGCATCCCAATGCAGTTCCTTGGCCCTGCCCCAAAAGGCATGTACGTGTACGGATCAATACTCTCCTTGTTTTCCTTGCTGAACCTGAGGGTACAAACACAATAATGTATTACTAACAGAAATGAGGCAATGACCCGCAGAGCTCAGGTGCTTTCTTTGGCAGTTTTGGTAAACATATAAATCCTTTCTATACCTCTCAGGTTTGAACTCCTCCGGCTCGGGCCACAGATCAGGGTCCCGGTGCAGGGGCCATGTGGGTACTATGATAGCCATATTTTTTGGAATCACAAGGCCATTTATCTCCACAGTCGCCTTGGCCACACGCTCCAGACGCGGGGCAATGGGGTACAATCGGAGAGACTCATTGACGACGCTCTCTAGATAATCCATCTGCATCAGAGCCTGGTACTCAACTGGAGCCTACACAAACACACAGACACACATGATTGCTATGAATTTTTACTAATGACACTCAGGAGAAGACCACTATTCTGTTATATTAGGCAAAGTTAGGAGCTACACTAAGCGCTGAAGTGATATAGTGATGGTTGACTTAGGTACTGAGGTTAAAAACTGCATCATCGCTGCTTATATTAACCAGACAGGCACGAGAGTGGTATCAGTCTTCTGATCTAACCCTATATTTCCCAAAACTAACTTCTTTTAATATAAAAAATATTATCACCTCACCCTGTAGCTCTACTGGTCTTTCAGCCTATTTTAGGTAATTGTTTTGGTTGTGTGGCCTGTAAATTCCATTCTCATCAACCTTATCTACAGCACTAGTACCTTTTTCAGCAAAGCCGCTCTGTATGCGAGACAGACAATGTTAGCAAACAGCTGGTGATCTTAAGTTGGAATTATGCTTCTCTGAAGATACACGAAAGCATCTCAGAGAAGGATGTTCTGGGTAACTGTAGGTCGCAGAGGATGTGCACACCTCCCAAATCTCAACTGCACGTTGTGCAGACTTGCACGTCAAGCGAGTTGATTGGTTGATTCAAATCCTATTGGGAGGCGGGTTTGAAACGGAGATGAAAACCACTTAAAACAAAAAGCAAAATTTCAGCTTCAAACTAGCAGCTAATGACCCAGATACTTCTCTCAAGAGTTGGTGGAAACCAAAGCACAGCTAAAAGAAAAAATGTATTTGATTTATACTCATCAGGCGGCCAGAAACACAACTCCTGATGATTGTTAATGTTGCCTGCTGGATATATAAATAAGTATGTTAGCCATATATAACGTGGTAATATGTAAGATCTATGGGTTTGTCAGCTTTTGAAGTTCCTGTGTCCCCAAGTAGCCAAAAACCAATGAAAGCAGCATTTTGAGACCTTCCTGCTACCTGAAACGTTGTCCTCTCCCCACTCACAACGTACCTTGTTAGGAAAGGTGGAGTCGACCTCCTCCTGCAGCCGTTTCATGATATGGGGGTTTGTCGCCAGATTGTAAGCCATGAAAGTGAGGGAGTTGCTGGTTGTTTCATAGCCAGCAAAGAGGAAAGTCATTGCTTGAGAAAGGATCTCATGATCATTTAAACCTGGGGAGATATCAAGGAGATATGATTTACAATAGCTTTAAGTTTTATGATTGTGTAGATTCTGTATGTGGCTGTGTATGTCACCTTTAACCTGTTCTGCTTTACTGGGGTCATGGTTTTTCTGGGAGTCAATCATCAGCTGAAGGAAATCCACTCGACTCTAAAAGTAGACATATGAGAATAGCTTTGATTATATTTCCGAATCTGCTGATACACGTACATATACGCATGCACAGACAGTCATACCTTTTGCTTGGTGGTCTCTCGATTAGACTTGATCTTCTGCAGTGCAGTGTAAAAGAAGTCCATGACAGACTTAGGGAAAAGGGAAAACTCCAACTTCTCAAAAATAGGACCCATAAAGGGGAAGAAAGCTGGAATTACGCAGAAAGCAACACATTTAATAAGGACACAGGAAACAAAGTGACTGTATTGACTGTAAATATTCACAGTAAGTTACCTAGCACAGATATTTTTGGTTTACCAGCATAGCTGCATTTTACAGAAATAAAATGAATTCTGTACCAACAATGAGGAAAAAAGGGTTGAAAAGGTCAAACTTCAGCATCTTCTTTATGTTAGTGACAAAGGGGTCTGAGGGGTTGTTGAGTGAGTCTATGTCTATGCTGAAGGCTGTGCTGGTTACTACATCCATACTGTAGGATCCAAAGAACCTAAAGAGCACACAAACATATCAGAGATGTCCTCATCCTTTTGTGCTTAAAAAGAGTCGACTTTGTGCATTTTCTGGAGTAACTTTAAATGAACAAAATATGTTGGAGAATAAAGTGTTCTTACTCCTTCAGCTCTAAGGGTTCATCCTTGTCTGCCGTCTTTTTCACGCTGCTGATCAGGTTAGCACAGTGGTGCTTCATTATGTCAAACATCTGAAGCATAGACAGGGACAGATAGACAGAAATAACTCTTATACACAGGCTTACTGAAATACTGGAAAAGAGAATATACATTAAAGCACACTGGCACATAGTTCCTGCTGTTTCTGTTTGTGCTTCCTCTTGATCAATGGTTCCCAACCCGGGGGTCGAGGCCCCAAAAAGGGTTCCAGGAAGATGATAAAAGGGGAAATAATATTTCTGTTACACATAATTATGTTTGCTTTTCTGAGTTTTCTCTCATTTTAGCTTTTTTCTTGTGAAATACTGAAGACTTTCACCTCTTTAGGCCTTTATAAATCCTTATAATAAAACAATCCGAGAGGGAAAAATCACTTTTTGGTTAAACTGTGGCAGCTCATGTCCACACTGAGACCATAACCTGTGACGATGGCTCAAAAGTAGACATTGCTTCATTTCAAGGGGTCACAAGCCAAACAGGCTGGGAAACACTGCTCTAGAGAGAATCTAGCCAAGTTACAACACAGACCTTGGTTGAAAAATGTTCTGTTCAATATGCCATAAAGGGCAGAGGAGACACAGAGCAGGAGAGAGGTGTACCTCTTTCAGTCTTCCTGAGGTGAAGGAGGGAGAGAGGACACTGCGGATCCTCCTCCACTGGTCATCCTCAGCGATGAACACGGCATCGTACAGTTGCCCATTCAGATGGAAGTTCTGTAACAGAGTTGGGAAACATCCACCGATGATCAGGAGAGTTCAGCTAAAACGCAGCGACCATAATGAGTGGCCGAATGTGTTATATGGTAAATTTGCATACTCTGCGATTGGTGAAGAGAGAGTAACACTCCTTTATCAGAACAGTCTTTATCATGGCAGGATCTGTGATACACAGCACGGGCTGACGGGCATCAAAAATGCTAAATATGATACGAAAAGAACAGAATATTAATAGAAAAAAGATAAAACACCAGGTGAGATTTTTATGCAGTCACATACAAATTTACCCTTGTAAACAGGTATGCAACACTATAAACAGAGATGCTTTATGTAGACAGACAAGCAGCTCTAAGGACAACAATCAGATATACATTATATGCATGCACACATGGTGTACAGCACGTAGACTTACCCCCATATTTTCCCATATTTCTTGAAGCACTCTTCATCAAAGTTAGTGAATCCCTGGGTACAATAACAATAATATACAGATTATGAACTGAACCTTTATGAACCTTTCTTCAGTCCACTTTAACATGGTGGAGATATTTGTAGCATGAAAAAATATATTTTATATTTTAAAGAATATATTTAGAGGTTTATTTTAGAGGTACTGCACACTTAAACATGTTTTTTGAGCTGTAAACTTAATGATATGACTGTACTGTGATGAAACACATCAATGCTGGTGTTAATATTGACATTTCTTACCAAATTGATAAAAATCGGCATTTCATGGGTTGAAAATGGCTCAACACGCCATCGACTGTTTTAAATCAGCCCTGAACCTTGTAAGGCCAATGCTGACATAGAGTCAGCCGGTTGGGTTTTGTTTTACGTAACTGTTTACTCAGTCATCCCAAGGCCTTCACTTGGATACCATTCTATTAAATAACAATAAAATAAAACATTTTCAAACACCTCAAATACATTATTTTGAGATCACCTTTTTTAGACACTATTGGTAAAATGGGAACTTTTGTTGTCAAAATGTAATCACACAACTGAGATATACCTACACTTTTATACATACAAATCCAAGAAGGCTATTAGTCCCCCCTTTCACAGGAAGTTTAAACTGGGAAATTCATTCAGTAGGAACTATTTTCTACCAAATATTTCGGTAGTATTTTCTTCTGAAAGCAGTCTGTGGATTATCCTGAGTAAACAGGACACTGTTCCTGAAAAGTGACACCATTGTTGAGTTTTTCAAGTCATTTTTCACCACCACCACCTCCATCCACCTGTTAAATTACCTAGCTAAGGAAGAGACTGTTGAAACAATGCTTAAAATCTGTAAAACTGTGTGATATAAACTCTAAAACTACACCAGTCCTATGATATATGTGCACTGCCAAAACCCCATGGGAGATGTAATGATTGGTGATTCTATTTTTGAATGTTGTCATAAACAACTACAGGGGCATTCCATTTTGTCAGCAAACATAGTTTACATACCAACAGGACAGAAAAGACTCGTTTCACTCAATATTATGCCACAGCTTTTCAGAAGGATAGTTTTTATAAATGTCTACAAGAAAACACTACATAGACCAGACGCTTTCACTACAAGTTTTAATGTTCCCACTTTGTCAGGTGTTTCATTATACCAGTATTTACCTTGCTACACCTGTACACTCTGGAATCTATATATATTGCTTCTGATAAGTTAAATTTACCAACCTTTCTATATGCCAGCATAGTGCCGAAAACAGGGATTGGTTTGGGCCCAGGGACGCCCATTTTCTTAAATGTTCCATATGGCCAGCAGACATACCTGTGCAAAACAAAACAAAAAAAGAAAAAAACAGAGATATAAGAGAAGAGATTTTTGTCATACACACAGCCAAACACACATAAACTCAGTACAAACACCTGTGACACATATTCTTAAACACTTACACAAAGATCAGTGTGATGAGAGCAACCAGGAGGGTCCATGTCTCAGCGGAGAAATAGAGGAGGTAGCCCATCTGTGCACGTTTTCTCTCTTCTATCAATGGCAGCACAAGTTCCACTAAAGCCCCAAATCACGACCAAAAGGCTTTTATCGCCTGCTGCACAGACCTGTTCTGCGACTATGGAAGTGTGTTAGAGTTTAACCAGGTGGATCATTGACAGGAAGAGACCAAGCAGCGTTTATAATTCTCAAGTTTCATCGGCTCTGTCATCTGTGACGCTGCAATTTCGTAACCTTAATTGTTATTTGCTAGTGTTAAGAAAGAAAATACACGCAAAGTTCATGAAAACAGCTGTAAGCAATATTTAATATATATTAGAATTTTCTATATATTATATATTATTCTTTTAGTGTCTCCTATTTCTAATTTGAATGTTACAGGAATGCAGGAAGACAAATACAAAAGTAATTTCAATTTATTCTTAGCTCACACAATATTTTCTCGTATAAGTGGACAAAATAGAAACACAACCAAGTCATTAAACACATTTTTTCCTAAATGTATGTAGAGACATGTAGTTAGGTGTCTGGTTTCAAATTGTTTTATTTATCTGTGCTCACACAAAAACATATCCAGACTTATCCTCGGGTTGTGTGGGTGGCAGAAACACGTGCACTAACACTTTGTTGATATTGTGTGGCTGCACAGGAGGAAGGAAGGGACTAAAGTTCTTATGTAACACAGCCACTTGGGACCCCGCCTCCTGGACATGCAGTCAGAGTTCAGTGCAAAACTGACACCACATCACCACAAGGAGGTTGAGCAAGAGACAGCCATGGGCTACTTTCTCTTCTTCTCTTTAGAAACATGGATTCTACTGATCACATTTATCTGCATATTTGTTATGTAAGGACAAGAGATTGATTTTAATCAAAGCAGATTATTTGTACTTCAGGTGAAATTGATCACCTACCATAAAGGAACACACCAAAGCACCAAAGTTGACTGACACTATGTACCTGACATGATTTCATGCTCTTCTGTTCTGCGCAGGTATGGCACCTGGACTCATGGAATATTTGAGAAGCTGGGGATTCCAGGTCCCAAGCCTTTGATGTACTGGGGCACATTGAGCAGGCACAACTCTGTATGTTATAAATCCTATTTTTGAATTTAAATGACTTTTATTTCATCATTGTTTCCATTTGAATATAAAAATACAGTATAGACTGAATTCTGTTAAAGTATAGACTTTAATTGAATTCTCTATTAAAAGGTTTACTACTTAGCTGACAACGAGTGCGCTCAAAAGTACGGGAGAGTATGGGGGTAAGTCTACAAAGCTTTTTAAAGTGTAAATATAATAACTAAGCCCAACACCAAGCTACCCATTATTATTTTATGTTCTGCGAAACTGCGTGTTTGGCAGGTTTTGACCTTTGAACCTCTCACTTGGTTGCTTGTGTGACCATTAGTGTATTTATGGCAGCGAATATTCTCCTACTAACAAGAGTTTCACACTAAATGCCCCAAAATGTAAATGTGTGTTTGTGTAAATATCCAGCATGTATGAGCTCAGGAAGCCCATGCTGGCTGTGATGGACCCTGATATGTTGAAAACCATCCTGGTGAAGGAGTGCTTCACCTACTTTACCAACCGACGGGTGAGATTAACACACAACGTTAACACTAAATAGAACAAAAGACAGAAGAGTGTAGTACAAGACACTGCGAATTTGTTCGTCGATTAAAGCAGAGCTGCAGTACAATTGTAAACCACACATGCACATACACAAGTGTGCTGATCAGTGTGCCCCTTTAGAACTTCCGTCTGAACGGGGACCTCTATGACGCAGTGTCTATTGTTGAGGATGATCAATGGAGACGGATTCGTAACATCCTCTCTCCCTCCTTTACCTCTGGCCGTATTAAAGAGGTAGGAATTGTCAATTTCCTAATTTCTTCAGCTCATGCTTGGGTAGACTGAAGATGCTATATAATCATCTTCATCCGCTTCTGTTCATTTTGCATTTTTTCCTTTGTCTAAGATGTTTAGCATCATGAAACATCATTCCCGCAAACTGACAGCCAGCCTGCAGTCCAAGGCACACAATGATGAAGTTATCACTATAAAAGAGTAAGTAATACCATGCTATAAGTGGCTATTAAATGTTACATGAATCAGACATTTTCACCTCAACGAGGAGGCCACACGGAAAACAAACATGTTAATTAGTGAGCTTTAGAGGTGTTTTTTGTTACCTTTGGACGGAGCCAGGCTAGCCGTTTCCCTCTGTTTACAGTCTTTGTGCTAAGCTAAGCTAACCAATTGCTGGCTGTATCTTCATCTTTATGGTACAGATATGACAGTAGTATCAATCTTCTCAGAGGGAAATAGAAAAAGTATTTTTCATTTGATTTTAAATATTTGACTGAAAATAAACTAAACTGATTTCTAAACATTCACAATCAAAACCTCCTTTTCCGAAGGTAAGTAAGGCCACAGCTGCTCAGTTCAAGGTAAACTTTATTATCCCAGACAGGGAAATTTGGGTGGTCAAGGTGCAGAAGTAACAGAAACAGTTAATAATAATAAAAACAAATATTCAATATGCAGTCCCCTCTTCCATCCCCCTAATGACAGAATTGAAACCATGAAGTGCATTTTTCATTACCTTTCATTATTTTGTTACCTACTTATATTTTAGTATATTCTTGTGTACACTTTTTACCTTCATTCCAGGTTTCGATTAGAGGCAGACTAACAATTAGATTAGTTGCAGACTGTCATTGTTCTATAATATGAAATGTGTTTCTGGAAATGGAAGTAGACATTGAATTACACAATACTGTTTAAACATAAAAACGTGTCCTTAGAGGTTGACTATTCTGAGTCAGACCCTGTCCTCTAGTCCACACTATCAAGGCAAATATGCTGTCTAAATACTATATTTATATTTTTCAATATAGTATATACAATATTATATTTAATGCACTAGACAGTATCAGTAACAACAGTACATACAGATTCTGTGAGATCTGCAAAATTGAAATGACAATATACACAAAGGCTAATCTGTATTTCAAATTTCCATTTTTATATATTTGTGATACAGTTTATAAGGTTTCCTCGATGGGTGCGATTTCATCTCCTTTACTTAAAAAAATATTTTCGTAAAAACGAACATATGCACTCCATAACAATCATGATGAATCTCCTACCTGTGGCACTGGTTTTAACCACTGATCAATGTTTTGTATAATGTGCGTATTCCAGTTTCTTTGGACCGTACAGTATGGATGTGATGGCGAGCTGTGCATTCAGTGTGGATATGGACTCGATCAACAACCCCTCAGGTCCCCTCATCACCCATGCCTCGAAGCTGTTCAGATTCTCCAAACCTCTATTCCTT
The DNA here is from genome assembly GCA_002120245.1 of Maccullochella peelii. Classification (NCBI taxonomy): domain Eukaryota; kingdom Metazoa; phylum Chordata; class Actinopteri; order Centrarchiformes; family Percichthyidae; genus Maccullochella; species Maccullochella peelii. The sequence goes on along the minus strand of LKNJ01000639.1, from coordinate 40,251 downwards.
TTCCAGGGTACTTCACTGCTTTCCAAGACACCTTTTTTTCTTCTTTATATCGATGTAAACAGCTTTGTTTTGTGACAAAAATTATACTTGTTAACCCCCTTTTCCTTCTCAGGTTGTTTTCCCTTTGTTCTTCCTCTGTTGGAGCTGCTGGGTGTCTCCTTGTTCCCTAAGACTTCTACTGCTTTCTTTAAAATGGTTGTGGAGAAGATCAGAGCAGAACGCAATGGGAGCTCACAACAGGTCTGGACAAAACAGACAACTGGGGGTGGGCAATATGGACAAAATCTTCTATCGCGGTCCGTCTAATCTTATATCATGATCCATATATACTGCATATCACGATAAAGGAAAATTTGCAGAAATTCAACAGAGAAACCATTAACAGATAGCACCAGATTGTAATCTCACCTCAATATCCATTTTATAGCTGTTCTGGAGCTTTCAATCATTTCACACAATCTTCATCGGCAAATGGAGTCTGGCCAGTTGTCATGGAAACTTTCCAACAACAAACACACACATTTCCATTTTTTTTTTGAGCTTTTTAAAGACTTCCCGACTATGTAGGCTCAGGAATTTGTTTAAAACTTCATTCTTGATCTCAGAAACAGTGGTTGACAAAACTCACCTCAAGGTCCATTTTGTGTCTTTTCTGGAGCTTTCTGTCATATCACATGATCTTCAACGCCAGGTAAATGTTTGATGATCAATGTCATGCTGTTTCCAAGGTCAAAAATTAAGTTTGAAACTCAACTTTTAAGCCAACATGGATGAGAAGTCCTTAAGGTGCTCAGAAAAAAAGGAAATTTAAATATCTACATTGCCATGACAACTGGGCAGACTCCATTTGCTGATAAAGATCATGCGATATGATCGAAAGCTGATCAGGTACTAAATTGGGCTTGAGGAGAGATTGTTTTGTCAACTGCTGTTTCAAAGGTAAAAATTAACATTTAACTCAACATTTATTGATAAAATAAGATGGGAATGACTTTTGTTGTGAATTAAATACCTGACAAATAAAAGTACTTCATTGTATTTACACACAAAAATCCTGTGAATCCAAATATTCCAAAAATCCATTTGCAACATAAAACTAATGATCTTTAAGGCTATACACCAAAACCTCTACCTCTTTTCAAATCTCTGTCATCTCGTGGTATACAGTATATTTTCATACCACACAACTGTGCGCACAAAGACGCATACAGCGTGAGAACATGCACACTAATTATCTGACCGGTTTTCAGAATTCGGGAGATATCCTTCAACATATGATCAACACTCAGACAGCCAAAGAACCCAAGAAAGACAAGCAGAATAACGGTAATTACACAGCGACATCACGCACATACAGAAGCACAAATGTACATTCACATTTACTCACAACAAAGGTTTGATGCCTCCTTTCATCTCCCTCCCTGCTCATGCATCCCACCTGTCCCAACAGGTCTTAATGATCATGAGATCGTTTCGCAAGCGACAATGTTTGTGTTTGCTGGTTACGAGACGAGTGCCACCACTCTCGTTTTCTTGGCCTACAATTTGGCAAGAAATCCTGAAGTCATGAAACACCTACAAGAGGAGATAGACGCCACTTTCCCTAATAAGGTAGAGCAGAAGTTTCTGGTACCAGAGTCATTCTCTCCATTTTATTTCATTGATGAAACCTTTCAAAATCTGAATTGTGTTTAATCAAACTGTGATTTGTAACAACTCCATAGGGTCCAGTCCAATATGAAGCGCTGATGCAGATGGAGTACCTTGACAGTGTGGTCAATGAGTGTCTGAGGTAATGAGCATTTTATTGTGCTAATGATGTCTGAACAGACCGATGATGTGATGTCGGGTCAAGATGTTTTCATAGTAAATACGATAAAAAGTCTATTTTCCAAAACATTAAACCTGCATTAAGCAATTTCTGTGATGTTATCACTGAATTAAATTACATGTGAATGTGTAATCTGAAAAAGTAATTCATAGTACCAAACCCACTGAGAATCAACACCTCTCTATGCTTTTAGTTGCTATTAAACTGATAGTGTTTGTCTCTGGCTGCACATTTACCGTAGTTGATCTTCGCCGGTTTCATCAACCCCCCATAGAAAACTGTAGGCAGCTATTTCCAGCCAAAAACCGGAAACAAGCCGACTTTAAGCTACCTGTCCAGCACTATTTTACAACAAAAAGCAGAAGTAAACAAGTGGTAAAGGAAGAAAGTCAGACACCTGAGAAGACCTAGATATTTTCCTAATGAGTTGTTGCACCAAACCACAGCATAAAGGCGAGTGAATATTGGACTTACATTTGTCAAGTGGCCAGAAATGTGACTGTGTGTCTTCTGGATATATTGCTGTGATACTGACCTGATGATAGTTATAAAAGAAAAGTCACAGAAGTTGCCGCATCTCTCCAGAATAGTTGCACTTTTTAATTCTAGGGTAACCAAAACACAGTTTCAAGGATACACTTTTAAAAGTTTGGGGTAGTTCGGACTGAATGTTTAGTCTGATCAAGACACAGCATTTAGAAATATTCTTGTTTTGTCAATAGGCTCTACCCTCCAGCTCCACGTCTGGAACGAATAGCCAAAGAAACGGTCAAGATCAACGGAATCACAATCCCAAAGGACATGATTGTTATGACCCCAGTCTACGCTCTGCACCGCGACCCTGAACTATGGCCAGAGCCAGAAGAGTTCAAACCTGACAGGTAGCTGCCAGAGTGTGTACTGTAAAACCTTCCTCAGAGATTAAGTTTATAAGCAACTTTTAATCATTTCCGAGTACAGATTATATTTTTTGGTCACCTGAACAGCTTTGAATGTTTCATAATGAGTTAATCACTCTTATCAGTGAGCTACAAGAAATTCGGGAGCATTACTAATGCAGTCTTAATTAAAGTAATTTAATATTTTTGTAAATCTTGAGATAGTCATTCATGCTTTAATCACTTGTACAGTGAAACTTATAATTGAGGAGTCTTTATTATTTCTTTAGGTATTAAAATGTTGAAAAAATATTTTCTTCGTCTCTGTGTGGTTGTTTTTCAAGATTTAGTACGGAGAATAAGCAGAGCATCAACCCATACACTTACCTACCGTTTGGGGTCGGGCCAAGGAACTGTTTGGGGATGCGATTTGCTCTGGTGATGATTAAACTGGCCTTGGTGGAAGTTTTGCAGAACTACAGCTTCTCAGTCTGCGAAGAGACAGAGGTGATTATATTTCAATTACACGTAGATTGACATAGTCTACATAATTTCTTTTACATAATAAAACACTTGACAAGCTAGATTTGCATTAAGAGAGAGTTCCTGATTCGGTGAATTTGTCGATTCCCCAGATCCCTTTGAAGATGGATCCCGCAGGCCTTGTTGGACCCCTACAACCAATCAAACTAAAGCTTGTGACACCTTCAGTCAAGTGCAGCTAGGGAGTACTCAGAGAGATACGTCCCTCAAGGCTATCCTCTATCTACCTATCTATCCTCTAAATGTTTTATTTTAGGCTACTACTGTAAACTTTAAATCTGTATCAGAAGTTTGTAATCTGCTCTGAATTAAAACAGACACAGTGATAGTGAATCATGCTGATATTTTGGGGAGCACCTGGAGAACACGACTGGAATTTATACGTATGTGCATCAGGAATATTAACCTTTTGGGTAATGATCCAAATATGTTATCTACCGAATTTGGTGATGATTAGATGATTACAAAACTTGATGGTGGAAAATAGCAGATGTCCAAAAGACACAAGGACACTGTTAACATGAATTAATATTTCTTCTGTTTTATCTAAATTGTTAAAATGATTGTGTCATAGTTACATGTAGGCACAATCAATAAACTGTGATTAAAATACTGTGGACTGGTGGTACCTTTGGAGGCTAATAAAGAATACTTGTGTGTTTTTAAGGCAGATCTCTAGAGAGTTATCACGTGAGATGATACTTTGTGAAGCCTATCATTTTTTATTATTAAAGTGTAATCACCAGTCCATCACAAGTCTAACACAAACTCATATCGACTTTCACACATACAATTTTGCTGATTTGATGATTTGACTGTGAAATTTAGGAGGAAACTCTGGCACTTGTAAGACACCCCCACAAGTACATGGAAACAAACTGAGCACAGAAAGGACGAATAATAAATCAACCCAGGGATTCTTTTAGCTGTAAAGTGACCGTGCTAATTACTGAGCCGCACAAATTTAAATTGAGGAATAAAAGAGTGTAAAAAAACCAGTGAGTAAAAACACTAGTAATAAAGTAACAAGACAACAGACACCTTATCAAATCATGCCTATACGCTTAATTACAAGAAAAATACAAAAACACATGCAATGCAATGTAATACCCCATCTATGAATACTCTAATTAACTGTTGCATTACACAAATGCAGGTTGTGAAATGCAGTTTACTAGTACTTACATCATGTAGGTGATGACTCAGTTGAATGAGGCTGTACTTTGTTGTGTTGTATGGCACTGCATTACATTATGTTTTCCAATATTTTATCTAATCTATGGAGGAGCAAACCAACATCTCTATGGAACAATTAAAACTCTGTACAAACTATTTATTACAGGACTGATTTTTAATTAATTAATTAATTGATTGATTGATTTTCCTGGTCACTCAATGTAAAAAACTTTCAGTAGTGATTTAAAAGATGATACTGACTCTGGTAGACCCCCAGGGGAGTTGTTCAAGAGTCTTGGAGCTCTGATGGCCACAGCTCGGTCACCTGTCGTCTTCAGCCTGGACTTTGGAATAAGAAATAGGGGCTCTGCCTGAGGACCTGGGGCCGATTTGGCCGGAGCTGTGCTTACTTAAATAAAATCTTGAAACATGTCAAACAAAATGTAACCAGAAAGATTCCAGCTTTTGAGATATAACAATCTAGACTGAACAGTTTCACTTCCTAAATGCGAGGACGTGATAGCATGAGTGACATGCTTATGGCACAAACATGTGACTCACCAGTCACATGTGTACAATTAGGTAAGAAGGTACTTGGAGCTGCTACAAAGGGAGAGTTTACTGTTGGTTTGTGTAGTTGCATAACATCATTCTACATTCATGAACCATGGCCATATCAAGGACACACTTTAACAGCATTACTGCAGTCGCTCAAGAGTCAATACCAACTCAACCACTCAACACCAACATAGCTTTTTGACATAAAAAATGTTTACTCTCCTGGATCATGAACCATAACATCACAGTGATGTTTGTTAGATCAGTAAGGCTTATGTATTTTTTAATTAACAAATATAAAATCCACTTATGTCACTTTCTGAAAGAATCTTAGTGGGTCAACAGTAAACACACCATATTTAGTCCCCCAGTCACGATAAAGGTCAAATCAATCAATGCCTGTCGGCAGCGGCACAACTGATTCCATAAATGGACACTGGATCAGTTTTGAGGTATAGTCAGGGTATTCATATTATGCTCCGTGGGAAAACAGAGAGAGAGAGAGAGAGGGCTTGTAGAAAAGTCACTGTGAGCAGGTGTCAAAGATAAAAAGAGGCACGAAAATCTCTTTCCCAGTTCTTATCTTTTTGCTCTTTCCTCCTAGTTTCTTCCTTCCTCTGTCCTTTTCCTCCTCTCTCCTCTTTCTCCTTGGATGGTGCTTTCACTGCGTCATGATCCCTGGCTTGGAAGTGAGTAACTTTGGCTCTTTTCATCTGTCCATACCCAAGGCCTTGCTGGTCTCTCTTCAGCACGGTTGACACTGGCTGACGAGGCCCCTCTCCCTCTGGCCCCAGTCCCGTGCCTGGTTTCCAGCCGCTACGAACCATCATCTTGTAGCTGTTGCTGGAGGGGGGGAGGCAGTAGTAGGGGGTGGGTGGAGGACGCCGCAAACTGAACTGATGTAGAGTGGAGGAGAGATGTGATGATAGGTTGCTGCTGTACTCATTACAACACACACTGCACCACTGAGGCTGGGGGACCCTGGGGACAAACAGAAGAAGAGACAACATTAGTGAGAGGAGAAATATTAAAGGAACAGGTTCACAATTTTTCAAATCTGTCTCGAACAATAGTCAGGTGCCCTTATGTACATTAACATTAAAAGATCCCTTCCTAATGTACCTCCAATGCAAGTGATGGGGGACAAAATCCACAGTCCTTGTTCTGTCTAAGTTTATCTGAAGCTAATATGAGGCTTCAGCATTTGGAGTTAGTCCAATCAAGAGTAGATCTTCCAAAAATAATTGTTTTTAGTATGAAATTCCCTCTTTGTGTTTCCCTGGACAGTGTTTCCCTGCTGAAGTAGAAGGATTATAACAAAAAGAGGGACATTTTTACTAAAAAGGTTGTAACTTTAAAAATATGTCCACTTGATTTGTCTAGTTTGGACAGCTGAAGCCTCATATTAGCCTCAGATACACTTCTGAATATATTTTTCAACAGAACGAGGACTGTGGATTTTGTCCCCCAACAATTACAAGGCGCATTAGGAAGATTTTTTAATGGCCAGGATGAACAGGAGGAATTATTACAGTAAGCAAAAACTGTTTCAACATATGTACAGGAATCTGACTATTGTTTTAAGACAGACTTAAACCTATCCTTTAAAGGAACGGGAACATTTTGGCAAATGCGCTCGAGATCGCACCATCATCTGTCATACATCAGTAAATAATTCAAATATCAGCCAGCACCTCAACACCATATTTTACTTTCTCACTTATTTTAGTTACTTATCAATACAAAAATCTGGGAATTTATTTATATTTGCAGGAAATTAAATCATGACACATTCAGTTGAGTTTAGATAAATCATTTTAATATAATTTTCAGTTGACATAAATGTTGACTATTTGGGCGTAAATATTTAGTTAGAAAATATGTATAGTCGAGAGCCCAACTGATACAATCGGCATGGCTAATATGAATTAATTTTAGCTTCTCGCAGGCGTATTCGTGTTCTGCCAGCAACAGTTGGTTTCAGTTGAACATTCTGTTGCTAGTAGCAACAACTACTGGCAGAGTTCCATAGCCGTTTAATTGACAATGTTACGTCCACCATTTTGATAGATCTATGAATGAGCAAACTGATGTAAAATGTTGATAGTTTAGGAAATTAGACATTTTCCAATTAAAAATGACAGCTCAGTGAGTGTTTTTTAGTTGTAAGAAGGGTCCATGTTTCTGTTTCAGTAAATGAGAGTACTGTCATAATCTATTGTACAGCCTATTTGTAATCGATTCATATTTGGTTTAAACTGTATACAACTTAAGAGTGTGCTAACCTGCTATCAGATTGTGTGTCTCTCTGCGTACTTCTCCCATAGCTCTCCAACTCCTCTAATACCTCATTGTGGCCCGCTGGGGGAAAAACAGATATGAATGAGTTCAACTTCACTGTACACAAAAACACAGAGATTTAGAGTTGCTACTAAGAGTTGCATGGTTATACCTTCCAGCGCCAGGTCTTTGGCATCCCTGCCCTGTGTATCAACCACGCCGACCCAGGCTGCTCCGCGTTGCAGCAGCAGCCTCACCATGGCTCTTTGTCCTGACCAGCTTGCACACATCATCGCCGTCCAGAAGTAAGTATCCTGGAAGGGAGACCATCAGGACTTAAAACAAATACAAATAAAATATTTCCTAAAATGAAAAAAATTCCTAAAATGAAAACACACTGAGTAGGCTAGTAAGTACCTGGAAGTTGATGTCAACCCCCTTTGAGAGAAGCTCTTTGAGGCCTGAGATGTCCCCCTCATGTGCACAGCGCAGCAACCTGAGCCCCAGGAGCTCCATGGACCTTTCTGAATTGCTTGTCTCTCTTCTTTGGTTACCTTCACTTTCACCATTAACGCCTCTTCGCACCGCAAAATCGGTTTGACCCCGATGCATCTGTGCAGTCCTGACTCTCCTCCTCACTCTTCTACTGGACTCTCTGTTCCTCTGACGCTCTCTGCCAAAATCTTTCTTGCTGATTGCACTCCTTGATACATCTTGCCTTTCATCATCTTTCATTAAATTTTCGTAGAAGTGCCTGGCCTCTTCCCCACTAAGTACAGTGCTTATTGTAGAGCTGGATTGTCTGGTTGTTTCAATGCTGAAAATATCCTGCCCGCTGGCAGGAGTAAAGCCTACAGCAGCCATATGAAGTGACTGTAGCTTCACTTATGGTAGGCTGAAAGTTTAACCAGTTCACTGTTATTTCAATTAAAGTCAGCCTGAGTAATAGGCTCCAATTTTAAACAAGGAAAGCTGTGATGCTCTTGCTATGGCAGCATACTGTCAAGCTGAAAGTCAATGGGGTTTCTCTTTTACTATGTGTCTGGTATTAAAGTACTCTATCTATTAAGCTAGCGTAGCTAGGTTGCTTATTTTGATATGTGGAATAGTAGGGCTGGTGCTTTTGTTTCTGGTTAATTCTGAAACACTATTTCCCACATTATATTTAACCAAATACATTTTACACTGCGTCCATGTATTTATCTGAATATGTCAACAACTGAGAACCAGCCTTTGTAGCCTTAGCGAAGAAGTCAGCTAAGTGTCAGCTAACTGAGTTATCGAGCTTTAGCCTGGGTTAGCGTTAGCTTTTAGACACATGAAAGCGTGTTAATTTAAGATGACCTAAAGCACTTCATTCTGTAACATTACCCAAGTCGCTTCAAAACATTATCCAGATAATGACGGACGTAAAATAGGAACCGAACTGACTAGACTGATTTCTTTACTAATATGAAGCTGCTTCAAGCTAACGTTACTCTTACTTCCTGTTTGTACACGTCGTAAGTAACGTTAGCTACACGGCTAACAGTGAGTGCTGCCACCTGTCGGCCTGGATGTTGCCTTTTCTGCTGAACTTCATGCACCGCAGATACTGTGTGGTGTGTAGGAAGTATCCAGCAGTGATATGTCACTATGTACCTTTATTCACGTACTGTACTTAAGTACAATTTTTACATACAATACTTGTACTTTACTTTACATTTCTACTCCACAACATTTCAGAGGGAACTATTGTACTTTTTACTTCACAACGTTTATTTGACACATATAGTTACTAGTTACTTTTTACATAAAAACATATGCTTGCATTATATGATACAGTACTATACTACTAATCTACCTAAATGGCAATAACGCTGATTCTGTTGTATATTTTACATTGTATATTTTGCAATGTTGTTTTGCATAAATATATCTTAGAAAAGGTCATCATGTGGTTGATATTTTATGAACTATAAATATTTGTTCTTTGGACTATAGTAGTGCACCATCTATTATGTGTGTGTATGAGCAGGATCATTTTTGTCCCTCTCAAAGTTTTGTCCCTACAGCACCATCATGTGGACAGCCTGTTTTCCTGTGCTCCTGTTCCTTATCAATAGCAGATAATCTTATCAGATTATGTTGTTCTTCTTATGTTCACAAAGAGAAAAAAAATGTTATGTTAAATTTGTTTGTTGTTCTACATATTCTTTGTTTCTTTGATTTGTTCTTTAAGATTATTATTTAAAAATATTCCTTTTATCAAGTTTTAGATTAATTATACACCAAGAAATTCTTCAATGAGGGTAACATTTTCTTACATTTTGGGAGGGATCACTTTAACATCTCTCATGGCTGCAAAATATTTATCTGCATGCCAGAACCGAAGGGAAAACCTGAGAGACGACTCCTTTGTTTAACGTTGTTTTCTGTATGTGTGCATATGTCTACAGGGCTGGAATCAACAATATTTCTCTTGTGGTTATGGATCTCTTAATGCAAATGTGCATGTTTGTTTCATTTAATAGCATGTAATTTAGCTTTGGCAATAATATGACCTTAAGACTGATACCAAAAAAGGTTATGTGACTGGATTTAATCCTGCTCCATGAAACAGCCCCCTGAGCAACAACACACATCTAGAAAAGACGATTTAGTGTCAAGGCTCAACCACTGACATTGCTTTGAGTAACAGTGATACAACACTTTATAAATATTATTTTGGGGTTTATATGGAGGCACTTCTATTTACACCTGATTGATTCTCACTGACTGAAGGTGAATAAAATGATGCAGCTTACATGTTCGCCTTTTACAAAGACTGTTCCATAAACCTCTCTGCATGTGCTAGCAGAGTGAATAATGGTTTTATTTTTATGGCACTTTTCTAAACAGTTACAAAATGCCTGGTTACATAGAAGCCTAAACAAAAAAAACTTCAAAAAGGGAAATGAAACAAACATAATATCATGACAACACATACATACTGTTGTGGGGAGGACAATAAAAGTAGTGTCATTGCAGTGACCATGATTATATCCAGTTTGTAGCCACAGATTTGGGCGAGAGGCGTGTGTCCCAGACCAATCTACAAGGCAAACTGTGGAACACAAAAGCTCTGGATGTCAGAGAACCATTCGCATGCTGGTCACCAGTGTGAGTTTGTTGGTAAGACAGGGTGCTTGAATGAGAAAGTGATATTTGGGGAGGGCACGTGAGACACAGGGGGGAGAGGGACGAGTTACAAGGACTACACCCTCATGCAGAGCTTTTGTATTAAGTGGTAATGTAGTGATATAGAAGAAAGTCCAGGTATGAAGCTTACAGAAAACAGCAAAGCAGTGACAAACTATTTGGATGACAACAGTGAAGGCTTGCACGGAGAAATCAGTGGTTTTGCATGTTTTAGTCCACTATCCATTAAGTAAGTAAGCCAACAAGGATTCATGAGCTACATTTTCATAAAATACATAAATAATGCAGCAAAAGTGAAGTCATGAAAATCCTAGTGTGAATATGCTAGTTTCCTGCAGTGAGAAGTAGGGCGGAACAATTCATCGAAAACATCATCAAAATCGCAATATGGCCAAGTGCAATATCCAAATCGCAGGAGCTGCAGTTTTTTGATAAAAGGTACAATGTGTCACAAGATGCCCCGGCCTGCAAATCATATTCTCCAGATGTAAGGGAACACCCCTGTTTGGTCATCATTTTTATATTTTTTTCATTGAAAACTAAATGCAAAAATGACCATTCCCACTAAAATCGTCTTCATATCACAATCGCAATATCTGTTAAAATAACTTCAATATAATTTTTTTGCATATCGTTCAGCCCTACTGAGAAGGTTGCTGTTTGACAGCAGAGCGTCTTAGATAACAGATAAAAGATAAAAGCACAATCCATAATTCAAATGTAAATGTAATGATTCTGTTTGTTTACATCAGTAATATTTGCAAAAAGCTGTTAAACAAACCTAAATGTTGAATAGTTGGCTGAGAAACAGACAGGATGATCATCTGTAACACATATTATTTACACAGTGATGAGAAAAATAGAAACCCCTGTACAATCCAGATTCTTACACCTCTTTTACTTACTTTTTGACCATTTGTAAATTTTGACTATTTTATTCATGCAGTTATTTTAAGATTTTGAGAAGTTTAGTTAATTAAACAAAGGCTTTTGTAGAAATACTTGTTAATATCCCTAAAAGTTGACTGATCATTTTAAGGCCTTACTTTGTGGTGGTGTTTTGAATTTATTCTTTTCTTTTCTACGAGAGAGAATATCTATAGTCTTCTTTATTTCACCAAAAAACAATCACAAACCCTCATAATTTGACATATTTAGTGTTCATGGTAGTCTCAACCTGGCTACCATGAACCAAGTTAGCTTTCAACATATTTTGATTTCTTATATTTTCTCAAATAATATGAGAAAAATCTGAATCTGAATTGATTCCTGCTACCTACCCCTTCAAACATACAAAACCACTGGTACAATCTTTCATTAGCAACAACCGAAGCTTCACTGCAGTTCTGTTACTACAGGATCAAACTAGTGGTATTTACTGATGTGTCTGTTTCTGTCCCCAGTCTGTGTGAATGTCTGTCCACAGTGGGGGCAGGAGTACGGCCTCTCCCCTGTGTGTATCCTCATGTGAACATTCAGTTTGTCTTTGCTAATAAAGCGCTTGTTGCAGCAGGTGCATGCGTACGGTTTATCCCCCGTGTGATAGCGCTGGTGCATCTTCAGCTCCGTCATGCGACCGTAAGTCCTGCCGCACTCGGGACACTCGTAGCTGGGCCGCACCTCCATGTGCTGCCTGCTGTGCAGCCGCAGCCCGCTGGACGACCTGAAACTCTTGCTGCACTGCGAACATTGGAAGGGTTTCTCTCCGGTGTGGATGTGGATGTGTAACTTGAGGCTGGCGGCCGACGGGAAGCCATTGCCGCAGACTGAGCAGAGGTGAGGTCTCTCCCCCGTGTGGATGCTCAGGTGCTTCTCCAGCTTGTTCTTGTTCAGGAAAGTCCTGCCGCAGACGGGGCAGTTCTGCGGCTGCTCTCCCTCATGTGAGCTCATGTGTTCTGTCAGCTCAATTAGCGTAGAGAAAGCGAAATCACACCGAGTGCACGAGTACGGCCTCTGCCTCTTGAATTTCCTGTGTTTGAGGCAGTGCTGCTCTAGATCTTCCTTCTCCTCAAAGGTCTCAATACAACAGGTGCACTGGTACGGTCTTTCTTCTGTATGAGTTCGCAGGTGATACTTCAAAGCTGTTAACTGTAGAAAGACGCTGTCACAGTGTGGACATCTGGATTCCCGCCTGTCGTGGACCATTATGTGCCTCTTGTAGTGAGACAGCTTGATGAAGTGTTTGCGGCACAACGAACAATAATACTGTTCATCTTGGTGGCCTTGCTCATGCTTCTTCAGTGCGTACTCGACCTTAAACTTCTTCCCACAGGTGTTGCAGGTATAAGACTTTTCATGAACCCCCATGTGCGACTCCAGCTCTTCTGGACTACTGAAGGTTTCGTCACATTTCGGACAAGTCCCATTGTTTTCTTTCACGTGAACCTCCAGGTGTTTGTTGAGGTCTTCTGGGAAGGCAAAATTCTTCTGACAATCAGGGCACTTGTAACACTCGCCGTTTGTTGCTTTGCGATGCGTCACTATGTGCCTTTTCAAATGATACATTCGACCAAATACTTTGCCGCAATCGCCACAGATGAGGCTTCGAGAGCTGGACTGGGTCTTCTTGTGCAATTTTAGATGACTCACAAGTGCGGCCTTCTCCTTGAACTGTTTATCACATGCAAGACATGTCAGGCCTTCAACTGCGTGAGTCTTCTTGTGGGCTTTCAGTTCGAGCCAGCTACTTAAACTTTTGCCACATTTAGAGCAGATGTACTGGCCCAAGCCGTGCTGGTTCCTCAGGTGTCGGGTCATGTGGTAGGACTGGCTGAAGGTCATAGCGCAGACCGGGCAGCTGAACGGTTTCTCCTTTGTGTGCGTCCTCATGTGTCTGGCGAGTTTGTTTGGCCCTCTGAAGCGCCTGCCGACACAGATGGGACAGCAATGGCCTTTCGTTTTAGTCTTAGAGGCAACTTTTTCTTTCTGACTGCCTCCATCTCGTGATTTAGCTTCATCAGTGTCCTTATCTTCAGTCTTAACACCAACTTCAGAACCTTTATCCTGAGAATCATCATTACCAGAGTCTGCATCATTCTCAGCAACATTATCACTGCAATCATCACTCTCATGATTATCTTTGTTACATGATTCGATTATTTCTTGGTTTTTAATTTCCGCACCTTGCTGGGAACTCTGTCCCTCTGTCTGGGTAGACTGGTCTTTGATGTGCGACATGACGTGACTAAGAAACGCACCATTGTTAGTGAATTTTTCCTGACAGTCGGGACATGACAGAACTTGCGACGCGTGCGTCCTCTTGTGACTTTGCAGCTCTGCAAAGCTCCCTAAACTTTTCCCACATGCGGAGCAGACATGTGGGCCAGCGCCGTGCCGGCTCCTCATGTGTCGGGTCATGTGATAGGACTGACTGAAGGTCATAGCACAGATAGGGCAGATGAACGGTTTCTCCTTTGTGTGCGTCCTCATGTGTCTGGCGAGCTTGTTTGCATCTCTGAAGCGCCGGTCAATACAGATGGGACAGTAGGGGCCTTTTAGTTTAGTCGAGGAAACAAGAAAGTCTTCATCCTCCTCCTCATCATCGACACCATCACTAGCTTTGTCACAGCCTTCCTCTTCCATCCTCTGTGATGACGATGACAAAACCCCATCATCATCCTTACCTGCTTTAATACTGGCTTCATCACAGGCCGGAATAGTCTCATCAGCACTCTTAGACTTATCTTCATCATTATCACTATAATATAGCTTATCATTACAGTAATAGTAATTATCTTTGTATCTAGATGATCTTGTTGGGGTTTTAGTCGAGCATGGTTTGGTTTTGGTTTTGGTTTTCGCCCTTCTCTCCCCACGCCGAGGACGTCCTCTTTTGGCCTTTCTTTGAACAGGAGGGTCTGAATAATCTCCAATGTCCACACTGACCTCGTGAATACCAAACAATTCAGATTTGTTTAAAGCAGATTCAACCTCTTTACCGATAACCAATGCCTTGTCCAAGGTCAGAGTTTCCCTCTCCAACAGTAGCCTCTCTTTGAGTTGTGGGTAGCTTGTTTTCTCAATCAGGTGCTCCAGGAGAAGTTTGTCTTGTAAGCCTCCATAGTTGCAAGGTCTCAGCAGTTCTTCTAACGCAGACACAAACAGATCTACAGTCTCTCCAGGCATCTGAGCCCTCTGATGAAATTTAAGGCGGTACATCTGAGAGGCGTGATCAGAGCTGAAGTAAAGCGTCAGCGCTGAGATGGCTGCTGCGTACGTGGTTTCATTCTGGATCAGTGTTGTGAAGATACGCTGGCCCTCTGGGCCAAGGCAGTTCTGTAAGAGCACACACTTACTGGAGTCGATGAGCTCGTTTTCACCGAGCGCTGCAACATAGTGTTCAAAAGCTTTAAGCCACTTATGCCAAAACATGGTGGGTTCACCAGGGACAGGTAAGAAAGGAGGAGGCGGGGACAGGATTATCAGTAGTGGCTCTGGGAGTGGCTCAAAGGAGAAGTCCTGTTTCGTCACCTCCTCATCTACTTCTACAGTAACTTCACCCATTGTTAGCCGTGTTGTGTGTTTTCTTCACTGAGGCTTATTTTATTTCTTCTTTGACTCAAGTAAGAGTATTAAGATGTCACCCTCTTCGGTCCGTGTTCAGGCTCCTGATGTTTCATTCCACTCAGGTAATTCCAGGAAAACTGTGAAAGAAACAAACACAAATTTGTTTCAGGCTTAGTGCCTTTGGATGCAATTTCTTTGTGCTGCACTGAAATATACATTCAGTCCCCAGTTTATTAGGTACACTGAGCTAAAACTAATGCAGACTAATACAACACCCCTGCAATACATCCTCTCTTCATGAAGGTTATTGTGTTCAGTTTTTGAGAGATGTTGATTCAACGGAATGATTATTTTGGAGGATGAAGAATGAGGTGCTGTTGAATTGTATTGCGTTATACCGACAGGTGTTTCTGTAACCTGCTGGATATGTTAGAAAATAGTGAAAAATTATCATTTTCTAAAGTCTAAGTTGAAATCTTCACATTGCTTCTTTTGTCCAACCAACAGTCAAAACCAAAAGATATTCAGTTCTCTTTCACATAAGACATTATGATTTCATTATCAATAAACAAAGCTCCTCCATCTCAAGCAAGTATGAACTTTTTTATAGAATCAAAAACATGTTCAAGAAAACAAGAAATATCGCACATTTTACTGCACTAGATTTATCTGACAGTTGTAGATACTTTTCAGATTAAGATTTTACAGGAAATACATATAAAATACAATGCATTGTTTAAGATTAAGCTAGTGGTTCCCAATGTTTAAGGCTTGTGACCCGTCACAAAATAGACATAACCCCTCTAAACTTTACATTTATTTTTAATTATTGCTGGAGGCCAGAAGAGGTAAAACTCTCCAAAATTTCACTAAAAAAAGCTAACTGAAAACAAATGTGTGTATCAGATCTTTGCTGTTCCTCCTTCCTACCAAATTAAACCTCATTTATCTTCATATCCATCTTGTGGAACCCCTGGGTTAAACTGCATATAAGTAGTTAAAAGTTGCTCCACCTCGAGCAGCTACAACAGTGATACTTCTGATACTTTAAGAAGCCTACAATTTGCTGATAATACTTCTGTACTTTTGACTTTTACTTGTCATGGAGTATTTTTACTTTGTGGTATTGATACTTTTTACTTAAGTAAAAGATCGAAGTACTTCTTCCACCACTGTATTTTTGAGTTGAGCATGTTGTCACTGGGAGCCTTCGGGGGCCCCTGGGCTGGTCAGGGATTACAGATGTTTATTATTTTACAGCGGGAGTTGAGCTGTTGTCAGGGGACCTTGTGTTTCCAGCCCCGCCCCTGCCAACTGGAAGATAAACATCATAAACTGCAACAAGACCACTTTAAACTCGCGTGTCTCGTGTGGCGTTAATGCTGCATTAACGGTTTCTAACCGTCGCATTTCACTAAACGAGCCTGACAGTCCGCCTCTACAACGACACACTGACACACTGGTGTGTATCGATACAGCACACAGCTACCGAAGAAAGAAGGAGTACTGAGATAAATATTAAGCAATAATCGAGGAGGAGGAGGAGGAGGAGACGAAAACTCACCAAACCAAACTGGGTCACAAGTCACGACGGGAGCAGACAGACAGACAGACAGACAGACAGCGGTGTAACGGCTGCTTCCGCTCAGAGCCGTGCAGTATGAAAACATCAGTCAGTGTATCCGAAGGTACCGCTCACTGTGGCGCTACGCTTTAAATTACTGCTAATTCATGTCGCGCTACTGTGCCAAAACACTGAAAACCACAGCATGAAGTGAAAAATATATCCGCCATGCTGACTGTCCTTCTTCCGGACACCACAACGTTTCCCCAGCGTCTGTGAGTCTGTTTCAGAGCCCCACAGCGCCCCCGCCGGCCGGGAGACACATGACCCAACCTCTGTCCGTGGTGGAATATCACATTTACTCAAAGTACACAAGTATTTAAATGTACTTAAAATGTCAAAAGTAAAAGTATGCAGGCATATTTGCACCTGTTAGTGTTTTACTGTTGCATAAATTACATCATTGGATTATTATCACTGATCCATTAACATGTAAGCAGCAAGGTGGTGCTAATTTAAACTGCTTTAAATACTGTAGGGTAGTTTATTTTACTGTACAACAATGCATCGTATTTTATATGCTCATAGTCAAAACAAATCTTAATCTACAAACTAACAACTAGCAGCTGTCAAATAAATGTAGTGGAATAAAAAGTACAATATTTGCTTCTGAAATATAGTAGCATCAAATGGAAATACTCAAGTAAAGGACCTCAGCATTGTTTTTAGACATTTTAATGTGGAAATGTTACCTTTGAGTACAGTACTTGAGTAAATGCACTTCTTGACATTCCACCACTGGTTATATTACTTTATATTAATTAGGCAACTGGTGGAACAAGCATTCAGATATTTTATTAAGTAAAAGCAATAATACATTGTTAAAATACTCTATTACATGTAAAACTCAAGTAAAAGTTTTATCAGCAAAATGTACAAAAGTAAAAGTACTCATTGGGTCATTATGCAGCAGAACGGCCCCTATCAGTGTTATATTTTTATATATTATTGGATTATCATTGCCAGTGCATTGTTTACATTGTAAACGGCATTTTCATATTGTTATTATATACGCTCCTGGGTAGTTTAATGGGCTGTGAAACAATGCATTGTACTTTATATATTCATTGTAGCAAAGTAACTAGTTACTACTATAAACAAAAAAGGCTTCTGTCTGAAAAAAAAACAAAAACGTATTAACATTTGGGAGCTTCATCGACTGTGAGCTGTCTCAAACCATTATTACAGTCTTCACCAGTGAGAGTTCATGTTCATAATATGCTCCATATTTTAAAGGGTCAAGTCAGGAATATTTTATGATTTTACAAGTTCTTTCATAATTTAACATTTTTTAAACAGTTTTAACTTGGGTACTACTTTTTTACCCATTTCTCTTTTGTATTTATGTGCTTCATTGTGCTTCACTGCTGCACAATCGATTGCCCTTTGGGGACAATTAAAGTGAATGATTGATTCTGGGAAGACACACATGTACTGTTGATTTTTTAAAATACGTTTAGCACCACAAACGAAATTCCATTTACCTCCAGTATACTGGAGCGGAGGCTGGAATCTGAGATACAAATAAAACCAAAACTATCTGCATGGCTACATGACACATGGGGTAAATGGGTCAACCAAGCCTTTATTTGATAACATATGGTTTGTAAGATGTACACCACCACAGTTGTAGTTAATGCACTTTGGCTCTGCTGAATTATCTCTTACATAACTGTTTAATAAGAACTACCTGCTGGCATCGGTTTCCTTGAATGCAAAGTGTTATTCAGGGAAAAGTATCACACACTGAGCAGAACATAGAAACACTGATAGATAATAATTAATAGACATAAAGCCCTGGTCCTTCCCTCCTTTTACTCCCTCCCCTTTAAAGGGGACATATCATGAAAAACTCACATTTTCAGTGTTTGTGCACATACATTTGGGTATCTGGGGTGCCTACCAACACACAAACTGTGAAAAAAGACAACCCAGTCATTTTTTTGTGTTCTGCCTATGTCAGAAAACATGTGAACCAACAAGCCGTTTTAGATTTGGCTCCCCTTCTTACGTAAAGTCCGGGCTCATTAGAATTATACCGCCCCCCCATCTGATTATCTCCACCCACGGCCTGAGAACTAACTTTGCGATGTTGGCATTTTTTTCTCACAAGCTCCAACCTGCTAGCATTATGCTAGCGTTATGCCAAAGCAGCTGCTCTGTTGCTGGCTGCACAGACCAGCACAAATCGCTACATCGGCCCCCAGCCTCAGAGGACAGAAGAGCTGAGTGGATAATGTTTAATTTTGAAGGCAATGTCCCAGCTACAGTCGGCAAAAACCTGTAAGCTACGGCTGTGCTAACCACTTTGTGTGTGACTGCTTTTCCAACTTGGGTCAGTAACAACGCCGGACTGGCCACGAAGCATTTCCTGAAAGACGGATCAATACCAACTGTCCGTGGCACAACTGCAGAAGAGGGAAATGTAAGTATTTAAAAAAGAGTCATGCTATGTGTTTCTTTAGCTGTTTAGCACAAGCTAACGCTATCAACTGAGGTAAATATTAGATGTAATTTTCTAGAACGTTATTGGCGTTATTTGCCGCAAGATACACAATAACGTTAACGCTATTAGTTTGTTATATGTCTGTAAGCACGGGTGCCAAGTTATTAAGTGGGTGTGCAAGATTACTGATAGGCAAGACGAGGTATGGCAGGAAAATGAGACGGTCAGATCACCTAGAAATGGTATGGTATAAAAAGCTAGATTCAAGAATTACACAATTACACTGGGCAGGTCACTCCACTGGTCACTTCATGGGATTAAAAGTCTTGTTCTATCATTTTGGTTTCCTCTTGTCATATGATAATCACGTTGACATTAGCACTGTGATCACCACACATCCTGTTAAATACATGCGTCTCCTTCATTCAAGACCAAATGTATCAGCAGTTGGACATCGTTAGCCCTGATAAAACTTGACAGTATAATGTACAAGTAACTATGACTCTGCTGTGTTTTACAGATCATCTGAATGACCTGATGAAGCTCGTGTTTGCTGAGGTGTTCCTGGACCCACCACACTCTCCTCACTTTGCTACTTTGTGCATTATATATACACAATTTCTATTTCCATTTCAATGGATATGAATAAAGTGCTTTATTTTCAAGGAGGATTTTGGTCATTTTTAAATTTAGTAGTAAGGGTCCTGTGGTATTAGATAAATGTTCTTTCACAAAGGTGAATTTGGTTTATGTAATTACACAGTTTAAATAGGTGATGTGAAAACCTTGTGGGTTTCACATCATGGTCAGTGTTTGGTACTCACCGTTGCTGTCAGTTCGTAGACATGAATGTCCTCCGCATGCCACCTGCAGAGAAGATTGACCCGCAGCCGCGGGCACTGCCGAATCAGAGCGAGAGGCCTGTGCAACCAACAAGGAGGACAGCACCACGTCAAGCGCACTCTCCCCCGACAAGCACGGAGCGACCAAGGTCCTCCACCCGCCACAGTGGCCTCCTCGAAAATGCCAGCATCTACCGAAACAAGTCATCCGCCCGCCAGTCTCGCCCAATAAACACTGTTCTGGTACATACAGCTTTACACACAGCATAAGGGTCCTGAGTGGTGGTTGAAACAGAACTATGTAATTAACAGCCAAGCCAGAGCATCCAGTTCTGCTGTAGTGTCGAGGGTGAGTAACACATCCAGAAATATCACACAGCTACTTCAGACAGCCTGAGACTGCCTTGTACCTGTAATTCATCAGTGGGTTCATCCTCCGTGTGTTCTGCTTTCAGCAACTACCACACTGTTCACCCAGCAGTGTTATTTATTGGAGTCTGTGTTGTTCCATGTGGAACTGTGAGGCAGGCTGGCTCCACTCAGTTCTGCTTTTAGAAACCTCAGAAATTTCACTGCCATTTAGGTTTCGAACTGAAATTTAATCAAGTTAATTCTTCACCTGGGACCCAAACCAGTTACGATAAAAGCACTACATACTACAGCCGATTCCAGTACAGTATATTGTCTCAGCACTGACATCACAATGCACACATACAATGCAAAGGATGTAAAGGAAACAGACTGTTAGGCCCACTGTGGTACATTGTGTGACCCATTTAACAAACTTGCTAATCTGATAAATACTTTAGCCTAATATGAATACATTTTGGTTACTGGTTTCACATACACACACTGCCTGAATGGTATATATCCAACCACAATAATCGAAAGAGGATAACAAGTCCAAGAGCCTGCAGCCATGCTAGTGGCTCTGTGAGGCTGTACTGCTTTGAGCTAAATGCTAACTTCAGTATACAAACATGCTGATGTTTAACAGGTACAATATTAATCATGTTCACCATCTTAGTTTAGCATGTTAGCATCTAACATTCCCTAATTAGCACTAAACGTAATGTACAGTTGAGGTTGATGGGAATGTAATTAGATTTGCAGGTATTTGGTCATAAACCAAAGTATTGGACAAATCAAAAGTTTGACCTGATGACCACCAACGTTATTACAATTCATCATGAGGGGGACATGAATGTGGTGCCAAACTTCATGGCCCGTAAAAATAAACTGAATGAGAAAGACGCCGAACACCACTTTCTTTTTATTAATTTAAATGTGAGAAATATATTATGCCAATTAGCATACTTAAATACTTATTTTATGGGCATTTTATGCCTTTATTCGAAGGCTGACAGTAGAGAGATGACTAGAGATTGGGGGAGAGAGAGATGGGAAATGACATGCAACAAAAGTCCCCCGCTGTACACGAACCAGGAACAATGCAATTTATTCTCTCTTTCCAAATGGAGTGAGTTCTGAATACAGAACTTGAAAACTGCATAAGAGCATGGTGAAATTATAGTGCTTTTTCTTGGATCACAATTGATGTTGCTAAAAACAATAATAATGCCCAGTGAATTATCTCAGATGAAGGGGCTAGAAAACTGGACCACCTGGAAAACTGATACTAGCCACAGGAAGAACATGCAAAGTCCACACAGAAAGGAGTCCAACATTACTGGTTATGTTGTATACACAGGAGCTTCTTGCTGTGTGAGCCACCGAACACCCTGACAGTGTTCCTGTGGGACTAAAGGGTTGACGTGGAGGCCATGGTGGTTTCTGGCTGGAGCCCCTCGGCCACCACAAGTTCCTCTCAGTCCCTTGGTGTCCTGTTAAATTTCTTGTTTGTCAGAGCACGGTGTGTCGACTGGTTTCTGGCCAGAGGCTGTCAGGAAGGAAGAGACTGACCACAAGCTGTCCTGAAGTCAGTCACACAAACAGTAGAATCCGCCTGTGTGAGACACAGAGAGATACAGCAGTTTTCCTCAGGTCTATATCTTTAACATAAAACTATCTACACATGTTTGCACTGACAACTGAAAACTTCCTGACTTTGCCCTTAAATATTTGAGACATTTCTCCATATGTCAGACTAGATGTACGAAGTATATTCAGCTAAAAATATGTGATGTACTTTCTTGGCATTATTGTGGTCTTTACTTCATGCTATATGCAAACAGTTAAAAGCACAAAATGTCCTGTGCAAACCATGACACACTCATTTCCATACTCTGAATATCAGATGCAGTTGGCTCTCCAGTTTGGGAAGAAAAATTACTTTGTGCTACTACAAAATACTTGTCTCCAAAGGTTAAGTTAAGAAAAATAGATTTTGAAGTTTGCAATGTTTTTCATGCATTTCTGATGTTTTAGAATGCAGTTTTGTGATCATTTGACCTGAACCAATTTCCTTCACACAAGGGACATCAGCACAAAGGGTTGTTTTTTGGCAATGTCAGCAGTCATAAAAATAGGATTAGCTTCAGTAGTCAGCATCTGTGTGTATCGGGAGGTGGTGGTGGGAGTGATGGAAAGAGGGTGAAGGGAAAATGTGTCTGTTAAAGAGAAAGATAAAATGAGCGTAGATGGTGCACAGAAAATATACAGAAACTTGAAAAGGCCACCACTGAACCAACTGACCATCCTGTTAAAGCGGCCCACGCAGCTTAATACAGTGAGCGAGGGCCAAAGGTAATGTTTAGGGACGCATGGGTACACAGCTAAAATCCAAACACACCTTGCTCTGAAACAAAAGTTGGATTCTGGGAAGAAACAAGTGAACTAAACATGCGGAGAGGGTTTTTTTCCTCTGTAGGAGTAGACTATAAATAAAAATAAGATGTAGACTATAAATATTATCCAGTGTCTCCTGGACCATCACAAGGACTTTACTGGATTATACTGGACAGTCACTAGGATTTAAATCAGTGAAACCACCAGATGTTTTAACTGAGAGTCTGAATTTAAGAGAATTTAAGAACAGGTTTGAGGATTTTTTTTTTTTTATATATATAATGTTACATTCAATAAATAGCGTTCATGGATGCTCTCTGTCGCTGGTGTTTGCTCTCTGCTTGTCACTCATCCTTCTGTTGAGCAGTGGATACTCTGAAGCCTCTGTATACCACATAAAAGGTAAAAACTTCTTATGTCTCCCTGTAGAAGTATTATTCAACATCATGTGTCTGTATGCCCCAGCCAGGGAGCATAAATCAACACTCGTGCTGTGGCGCGTTGTGACTTATGGTATCTCTAGCCATTAAACCAGCCACAACTGGCTGATTATGTCTTCTATACCCTGACCTTGCATTCAGCCCAGTGGGGCTCTTCACTGCATCATCAGCATGTTCCTATTGTTCCTATGTTCCTCAAGGTGACTGACATACCCCATGAGGACAGCTTGGGTAGCCTGTAGGAATGGCAGGATAATTCACTGTGGACGTTACATTTAGCCATTAATGTGCCTGACCTCTTCCAGCAGGGCTTTATGTATTCTGCCATAAGGAATCTGCAAAGTTTGGATGTAACCTCCTGTAAAAGATGTATATTTTCAGCTAACAGGGTCATACCTGAAACTCAAAAAAGGAAAATAAAGGAAAGCTTAAACATTTGGACAGAGAAGAAACTGATATGTCATTGTAGTTTTCATTTGTTCCACAGACATCTGTTCATATAAAGACAAGTTCTACAAGCCAGGAAATTCTTTCTGGAGAGGATGTGACAAGTGCTTCTGTCATGACTTTGGTGTCTTCTGCTTCACTTGAGTAGATTGTTCACTTCAGGTCACATTCTTCTCCCCTCCCCACTCCTCTCCTCTCCTCTCTTTTCTTCTCTTCTCTTCTCCTCTCTTCTCTTCTCACCACTGGTGGCAAACGTTAAACACAAATAAAGCCCAGATGTCATAGCTAACACACAACGACTCAAAATTGTTCACACTTGTTGCTAATGATGATGAAACCAATATAAGCCAGTTCAGAGTACACAGGTTGTTGAAGGTTGAAGGCTGATACCATGGATGGAAACAATCAGAGAGGCAGAGGAAGAGTGCATGTAAGAAGTGGTGGACGAGGAAGAGCACGACCAAGACCAAGACCAAGAACAGTAATTTCTGATGAAATTCGCACTACTGTAATAGACCATGTTGTAGTTCATGGAATGACAATGAAGGAAGCAGGACAAAGAGTCCAACCTCATCTCAGTAGATTCTCTGTGGCCACCATAATCAGGAGTCTCAGAGAAGAGAACAGGTAATTGTTTTTGGGGGGTTTTTTTGGTCATTGAAAGTTTACTGTATACAGATCTTTCAGTACATTACTTTGCCAATACTGTATAATGGAGACTGGTGGAGTAGTAAGTGTACATTCATACACATCCAGTGCTGATTGTTTACAGTACAACACTATACTACATACTACTGTCAAGCAACATCACCTATATTGTAATGTATATAAAGCAGGAGTGCATACACTCTACAGCATAGGTCTGTCTTTCTGTAGCACTAAAACTATATCTATTTCTACCTATATAGAGTGTTTGAATTGGATTCCATGGAAAGACCCCATGAATACATTTATGTAGATGATGCAGGGTTCAATCTGATGAAGAGGAGAAGGAGAGGCCGGAACATAATTAGCCAACGGAGATACATACCCTGAACACAGTGTTTTCCATTTTTTCATGTAGTGTGTAATGAATGCTCTGTAGTGTTTTTATTTTGACTGGCTTGTTGTATGATTTGAAAACATTGTTTAGTTTTGAGCACAGATTAAACTGTTTTGAGGCGATTGTTTAATTTTGCAAGAAGAGTCAGAAGTTCTGTGAATGTAGTTTGAAAATTGGGGTTTGTGTTTACAGTTTTGAGAAAAGGGTGGACGGTCTCAAGAAATGTGTTTTAGCAATTGTGAAAAACTGTAATCCGTTATACCGTATTGTATAATGTAATGTACTGAAAGATCTGTATACAGTTTACAGTACACTTTCAATGACCAAAAAAAACATAAAAATCTACTGAGATGAGGTTGGACTCTTTGTCCTCCTTCCCACATCGTCATTCCATGAACTACAACATGGTCTATTACAGTAGCGTGAATTTCATCAAAAATTACTGTTCTTGGTCTTGGTCGTGCTCTTCCTCGTCCTCCTCCTCCTCCTCGTCCACCACCTCTTACATGCACTCTTCCTCTGCCTGTTTCTATCCATGGTATCAACCTTCAACCTTCAACAACCTGTGCATTCTGAACTGGCTTATATTGGTTTCATCATCATTAGCAACAAGTGTGAACAATTTTGAGTCGTTGTGTGTTAGCTATGACATCTGGGCTTTATTTGTGTTAAACTTTTGCCACCAGTGGTTACCATTATGCAGCACAAGTGCATCACAGTGCAAAATGTGTTTTAGTGTGTGAGAATGTGTTTAGAGTTTTGCAAAAAGAGTTAATGAGATCTGCAAATTGTGTCTAACTAGGTGAAAATTGTTTATGGTTTTGTCAAACAGTGATCGATTCAATAAATGTGTTCAGACCACTGAGCATTTGGTTCAGAGAATGGGGTTTAGTGTTTTAGCAATACAGAAAAACTGTAAGGTCTGCTGTATGTTGCACTTGTGTGTGCACGGTGTTTTATGCAGTTATGTCTTCTAAGTGGTGTTTTTGGTAATAATGGTGGTACAAGAGAGTGTAGCATAACAAACATAGTGGTCACAATGACAAATGATCTTTTTTAGGTTCAACATGAATTTAGTCTGATGATGATGATTTTATCAGCTTTGCTTCAAAGGAGATTAAACATACACTCTACAGTAGCCAAGTTACTAGTTCTGCTCGAGAACATGTATAGAATCCAAATATTTCAAGTACTGCATGGTGCATGAAAGTGGAATGGAAATGAACTGTATTAGTATTACAGGAGCTGTGTTACCCATAGTCATTGCCTGTTATAATAGGCTAGGACAAAATGGCAGTACCGAGAAAGCTACTCTAATGTGAAGTGTTTACAGGAAGCTGAGTAGCATCCAAGAAAAAAACTGTCGAATAACAATTTTAGTTGGATTAAATCAAATAGCAAAATAGTTTGCCTATGTTGCAGGATATTTCATTTTTGTATTTTCTTTGTAATTTTTTGTTTACTCCTTTTATTGCTGGTGAAATAATCCAAGTCTGAGCTACGTAATTTAACGCTTTTAGCCCCCTGTTTTGTGTTTGGGCAAATGCATTACAGTTTTTCACAATTGTTTACACACGTCTTCTGAATCTTTGGCTCATTTTCTCAAAACTCTAAACACAAAACACAAAACACAAAACCACAAACACAAAATGCAAAACGCTACAAATCTCTAGCAAAAGCAAACACTGCATTCAAAACTGTTTTATCTCTTTCCAAAATGGTTTTTTGCATCAAAATGATACACACATGCATCATATGAATAGATCTTTCTTTACATACTCAACAGGAGAAAACCAGGAAAAACATTCAGTGAAATAAAGGGTTGTCTGTAAAAAAAATTTAAATAAATAAAGTGTCTAATTTTTTCAAAACTCTAAACACATAAAGACAAAAACAAATACAAAATGTAAGAAAAACGAAATTAGGCTGCATCCTGCCTCCTGTTTTGGTCTGGCCACAGCACCTCATCTACGTCACAAGCTATTTTCTCTCTGGCTAAACAGCGGGGAAAGAATCTTCTGGAATGACGGATCCAGTTGCCGAAAGCCCCCACATCAACTTCACCACATTCATCCTCCATTGCCTGGAGAAGAGACATGCGTGCGAGGGGATGGCGGTCATACACCTTCCATCGCCATGTCGAAAAAAACTCTTCAATTGGGTTTAGGAATGGGGAATATGGTGGGAGGTAAAGAACAATAAATTGTGGGTGGTCGCTGAACCAGTTGCGGACCAGAGCAGCACGGTGGAAAGTCACGTTGTCCCAGATGACAACATACCTGGGCAACTCTGGTCCACGCCTCTGCTCAGCTGGAATGAGGATACCATGTAGTGTGTTCAGGAATGTGATGGGAAGGGCGGTGTTGTAGGGACCAAGGTTGGCATGGCAATGGAGGACGCCTTGCTGGTTAATGGCTACGCACATGGTGATATTCCCTCCACGCTGTCTAGTGACATTCACAATGGCATGGTGGCCAATAATGTTCCATCCCTGTCCCCTTCTTTTGGCTAGGTTAAAGCCAGCCTCATCAATAAAAATATAAACGTAGTGAATTGCAGCGGCATCCATCTCCAAGACTCTCTGAAACAGACAACAAGACAATATGAGAAATAGACCTAGAGTAGTCAATATGGTGAAGCACAATACACCAGATTACAGTACTGTAATGTGTCTATACAGTGCTGATATGATAATAAATTCACAGTATAGTACTTACTTGCACATATTCATAGTGCTGTTCTTTAACCCTCTCTGAGTTTCTCTCAAATGGCACCCTGTAGACCTGTTTCATCTGGATTTGGTTACGCTGTAATACACGGTTCACTGTAGACATTGGTTCTGACAATTGGTTGGGCTGAACTCTCACTCATGGTCAACTAATGTGGTGCTGATCTCATTTGAGACAACTGTCTCCTCATCCTCATCCTCATCCTCATCCTCGTCTTCCTCTCACTCCTTGACCTCTCGCTCTTGCTTCACCATTGACTTCCATTTTCCTCCAAAACTGGAGAGATCATCTGTGGCATTTCTATAGTGCTAAAGCTCTGATTTCTAAGTGAATAATTTAAGCAACTAGTGTTTACACCTGTGAGGAGTGGGTGTTGCCATTGGTAAACAAAGCTTGGCATTGTGATTGGTGTTGCTTTCCAAAGGAGATTTTAACTTTGAATGTTGTGTCTAATGTAGAGAACTGTGTGTAGTGTTTTGCAAAAAGTGTGATTTAGAACTGAAAACTGAGTGTAAAGCAGAAATTGTGCTTGCAGTTTTGCAGATTTGGTTTAGGGTTTTGGTACATGAGTTTCAGGTTTCAGTGACTGCATTTTAAGTTCCAATTTTAGTGTGTAAACAACTGTGAAAAACTGTAATTAATTTTTTGGCCACTTGGTGGCAGTAGAACCTGCTGAAAACACAGCATTAACATATAATCACTTTATACAGTATATATTGAGAACTTGCTGCTGGCCAGGTAGAGTGGCTTCATCAGAGCTTTTTCACTGTAAACAGCTGCCTGCTACATATTAGAGTGTGCTTTGCAGGCTGGAGAAGAAAAACAAGGACCTGAAGTTACGGGGATAGTCTGGTGATAATTCTCTGTGAGTTTGTCACTATGTGCAACCCCTTTAACATTACACATAGTCCTTTGATCCATTGTTTATGTGAAAATATTGATTCATGCAACTTTAAATATTTGAAATAAAGTGAAAGAATGTTCCCTGTAGTGAGAAAAGTTAAATATAGGGTCTGTGGAACATGACAATTAAAGGAGTACAAAACAGATGAGAAATTCAATTCCACCCATTCATTACCATAAAACAACCTCAGAAAAACATGTGTGTACCCAGATCAACAGTAGGAGGCTCTATGACAAATCAGATTTGGGCGTGTATGGAACAGAAAGAGACACTTTAATTTCTAATAAAGCATTGTGAGATAAAATATTTGTGATTTGTGGTTTTTGGGCTATATAAATAAAATTGACTTGACATGACTTACTGTACATTTTTTTTAAAGCTGTTCATTACAATGTAAAAAAGTAAACTAAAGAACATCTTTACAGTACATACAATGTGAAATATCATGTAATGTATACAGGTATATATCATTCTCTGATTTAATTGCTAACATTCAATCTTACTGAATAATAGCTGCAATCAAAGTTTGCTTCAAATTGAAAACTTCACACCGGCTGGTAGAGCAGGCCTGTCACTGTAGGAGGTGACAATACTGAATCCTCTTCTCCGCAAAAGAGCTGCTACTTATAGGACTCAAAGGTCCAACAGACAAGACCTACAGCAGCACTACCAAAGGATCTATGTAAAATACCTTACAGCATAAAGTGCATAATGGGGCTCCAGTGGAGAGGGGAATCCTATTCCCTATCTGGTGTTGAATCAGAACAACACCACATTCCACAGGAATCCACCAATCAAAGGGAGTGAAATACAAACTGTCTTCTAAACAGCTCTTTAGATTCCTCTAGTATAAAACATTGAGTTTGTGGCTGGTGCGTTCAGAAACTGGCCAGGAACATCTGGCTGTATAGGAGGCTCTCAGGAGGTCAGCCAAGGGTGGTGGAGGCACTGTGCAGCAGTGGCCCTCCTCTCCGGATGATAGTCCAACATGCGAAAAAGGAAGTCTGAGAACCCAGAGGCCTCCTCCAACAGGAAGTGGTACTTCTCCACCAGAACATCATAGAGGCTCCAGAGCCTCAGTGGACCGACACGACGCAGGTCACCTGGATGAAAAACATACAGTATCACACTGTATGTTTGAGGATGCTTACTTCATAAAGTAGCAATTATGAAATTATTTACTAGGAAGAAATCCAGAAAAGTAGAATCATACTAGCATACATCCAAACAGACTTCAATCAATTACGAAGCGAACTAGCAGACTTACCTCTGCGGCTGAAGTACTCTGCAGAGTATTTACCTGACAAGGCAACAGCAGGTGGGATTTTACCCAGCAGCTCCATGATCTGGGTTATATGGTCTGAGGTAGATGGAGAGAGCAAACACTCACATGACAGCATGACACACACACACATTAACATACACTGCACCAACAATTGCAATGCAGCTGCAGTGTAATTTCATTTAATCCTGTGTTAGTTCATGTCCCGCCTCTGTCAGTGTCAGCACTCTGTACTAAACGTACCTTCCTCCAGGGAGATGGACTCTCCGGCTTTAGGTTCAAACAGGGAGTCTCTAGTGACCAACTCAAAGGCCTGAGAGAATGCAAGAGGAAAAGAAAGGGTGACATGTGTGGCCAAGTAAGCATGTACAGAGAAGACCAACACAACCACACTGATTGTGACTCCAATTCTTGTTTTTTATTGTGACACAACCGGACACAGCCTGTACATAAAGGTTAGACTTCAGGCGTTTTAGGGATGGTAATGTTGGTCTGTTGGTTGGTCGACCGCTTTGGTCCAGACCGAAATATCTCAACAAAAACTGGATGGATTGCCATGAAATCTGAGAATCTAATATCCATGGTGTCCAGAGGATCAATTCCCACAACTTTGATGATCCAATGACTTTACATTTAGCAAATGTTGACTTATCCAGTTAAACCTCCAAAACCCTCTAGCCGGTTATTACATTTTCTTTACCATGACTGCTAAAGATGATCAAAAACAAATGTCTTGGGTTTGAGTATTTCACACGGTGTAAACTTCATATTGTTTGGTTTTTCCCTCACCATGCAGGCGACACTCCAGATGTCAGCAGGCGGGCCGTACTCTGATCCCAGTAAAACCTCTAGTGAGCGATACTGACGGGTCTGGATCTCCTCACAGAAATGCTTGTACTGGTCCAAGAAAGAGACACGGGCATAGCAGACAGAACATTTTAATTTTAATCTTTTAGTGCCTGTTTTGTCATGGTGTTATGTGGAGAGTAAATTCACATGTAGAATATACAAACATGCAAACAGTCTCAAAATGTAGATATATGCTTTTGATATGGCTGCAAGATCAAACTGCACTGGAATCAAGTGGCATCGTCTCAGTCAACGAGCTTTTTTTTTGTTTGCTTGTTTTGGCTCGATTTTAAGGCACTGAATACCTATTTACAATTACAATTTTAAAATAGGTTAAAAAACTTATTAGCCAATGATTATAGCTACTTTATATTCTTAAAAAATAAACATTACTCCTGACTTTAACTTTGATTGTTGCTTATATTATATATTATAAAGGTTATAGAGACATACTTAACCAGGTTTAGACCAATGCCTAGTAAAGATACACCCTTGTTACAGGTCTAGATATGAAACAACATCAAACACATTCAGCACCAGGCTTATTTAGAGCTTTATAATGGCTGTATGCAAAGTATGGAGCAACTACTGACCACCCAGCAGGCGCTGCCCAGGTCAGCAATCTTCACAGTAATTTCTTTTAGACTGTATGGGTTCACCTGCTCATCCTCTGAAAGAAACAGCAATACATCATGTATTAAAACATCTTGTTCATTTCAAGGAATCATGTTTTATAAGAAATTCAAATATTGGACAGTTAGTTTTGTCCATGTCTGATATTTTGGATACGATGCATTTGCTTGATTCCATGTTAAATTATTATGAATAGATTTTTTTTTTAGTTTAGATATCAGTACAACAGAGCAGACTGTGTATATTAAATGTCTGACATCAGCAAACAAGTTGGCTTCAGGTACATCTGCTGTGTACACACATATGACGGCTGCTCATAGACTTCACTGTTAAACAATCTCCAGCATCTGGAGCTATAAAATAACCAACTGTGCCTGTGGACTTGGCCTCTCTCCCGGTCAGTACAGAGGACGAGCTGCTGGTCCCTGCTGGTTCTTTGTAGGAGGACTGCTCCTCCAGACACAGCAGGATGTTCTCAGGCTTGATGTCTGTGTGGATTATTTTACACTGAGTGTGAAGGTAGTCCAGGCCCTGCAGAACCTAGAGAAGACACAAAACACTTGTGCTGATGTTTCCTTCCACACAGCAGGCTACACAATGTTTTCTGACCTGTGACTCCATCAGGGTAAACTGGATCAAAGAGATGAGAAAATAGTCTAACCACACATATATCAGCTGCCTCCATTTGTGCAAAAGCCACAATGTGTGAAACCCTGAATGTTTTCATGACCTGATGTCACTCTCATGTCTCTATGCTAAATATGAAGCTATAGCCAACAGCCGATTAGCTTAGCTTAGCATAAATACTGGAAACAGGGGGAAACAGCTAGCGTAGCTCTGTCCAAAGTTGAAAAATAAGCCTAACAGCGGCCATAAAGCTCACTAATCAACATGTTATATCCTGTGAACAAACTTCGAGTCATTAACCACCTGATGGCTGTAGCTTCAAATTTAGAGTGCAGACATGAGGGTAGTATTAATCTTCTCATCTAACTCCTGGCAAGACAGCAAATAAGCGTTTTCCCCAAGATGTTGTATTTTCATTACTGTACTCATGGCATCTGGATTTGATCCTAAGCTAATGAAACATTTCTTCAGTAGAGTGTCGCTAAACTGGGCAGTCAAGGTTTCTGTGATGATATTCATCTGAGTCTACAAACAGCTTCTAAAGTGCACCAAATTGTTCCACTTATTTGAGTGACATGAAGTCTTATATGATCCTAATTTCTCAGGTCTCTGCAGTTCCTTACCTGAGTAAGTATCTGTTTGACTGAAGGCCGCATCAGTCCTGGATTATCAAAACATTGCTGCCAGCTCCTCAGGTCAGGCCCCAGCAGCTCCAGCACCAGGCACATGTCTAACCAGCAGGCGTTAAGGTCAGTTTTACATGTCTGCAAGCTGTTGGCTAACAGTGTTCACTGTGTAATACAATGCAATAGCCTACTGTCTTCAGTAAGCCAGCGCAATCCTATCTGTCATTAGATCTCTGAAAACAATGTTCCGTTAGAGATCATTGATGAGATATTAATTTTACCATATGCTTTGATATTGACTGTCTGTCCATTTGACTAATGACTTTCTGTGGCTCTTTTAGACACACACATACACAAGCACACACCTCCACACATGATAACTCTTCAGCCCTCTGTATCTGGGTTTCTTTTCTTGTGCCCAAGAAATGAAAGTCTGTAAAAAGCAGAGTTTGAAATACAGGGAGCTATGCAGCCTGGGTCTGGTCTGTTTAACAAAGAAACGCAAACCATATACAGAGATTCAACAAAACATGAATAATGTTTCTGTTTCTTTGTTGTCCCGGGCTAAATATTATCTGTATGAAGTGATATGTATTGATAGTATTCATGTATGAGCGTGCATGTATTGCCTACAGAACCCCACCCCTGAAAAACAGGTCTCCCGGTGTAATTCAACCACTGGTAAAAAGGATACGGACCCCGTTGACCCCGGCCAGCTTGAACTCATCTAGCAGCTTAACAATCCTTTGACTGGAGGGATGACGGCTCATAGGACCACCAGCCTGGTTAAAGAGAGGAGAGGAGGGGGGCAGTGAGAGTAAGAAGGGGAATAAAAAAGGATTTTGTATTTTAGTAAATAGCAAGTGGGGAGGAGCAAAGGCAGTGCAGAGAGAAAGGTTGAGAAAGGTGGAAGGGGAGATGGTTGACAAGGGAATGTGAGAGGAAGACGGAGAAAGAAATTATTTCCACTTTAGAACTTCTAAACTGAAATGCAAAGACAAAAATCAAGTAACAGAAATAACATTTGACAGGAGGAGTATGTTGGAGAGGAGAAACACAAACGGCAGGTCACTGACGCATCGTAGAAGAGCAAGTTCATCCTGTCCTGCCTGGGTGAAGCCAGCTCCGCTCTTCAGAACCTTCACAGCAACGCGCCGACCGAGCCTGCTGAAACAGACACCAGATCAGATCTGATGGGAAAGAGGTCAGGACAGTCCGCTCTCTGCTGAATCCATCAATGCAAACATGTATTTTGCTATCTTAATAGTTTTGATTATCATTTTGTGACAATCAGATAATAATCATCATGTATGTTTTCTTTTTGTGTGCCAATATGTCAGTTTTGAGAAATGCTGAATACATGTGGGTCTTTATGGATATTAGTGATTTTATGTTATCTCCAAAGGTCAGCCCCTCCTTCACTTTAGTCTGCATCATGACAGAAAGGAACAAAAGTTCAATGTGTTGATTTTTTATTATTTTTATTGTGTTTCAGCAACAAGGAAGTGCTCAGATTGTGTAATTTTGTCTTTTAACTTCCTGTCCACACCAGAAGTGGGAATGTGTCATCTTCTGTAGATTGACATCTGCTGATTGTGATCACCTTCACCTACATTTGATCAAATATATGAGCAGTTTGTCAATCTAACACACAGTGTGAAGGACTGCCAGAGCTGGAAGAACATGAGAGACTGTCTTCTACAGCAGTCTGACAAACATCCACAGCTATTTATATATTATATTATATATTATAGCATCTCTAACAAGATCAGTTCTGTTAATATAATAACATTTAAATAAGATTACATACAGAAAATACTAATAGTGTTAGCATTTCTAGGGTCTTGCTTTTTTAAAAACTGAAATATAAGATGCAGACCCCCTCCCCACACATCCTTTTTGTACAGTCCCTAATTAAAGCTACCTGAGGTCCAGACACAGCCAGACAGTGGAGAAATAGCCCCAGCTGAGCTTAGAAAGCACCTGGTATCTTCTGTTGAAGGTGTCACCTATTTGGACAGGGTGGTATCCACCTGAGGATACAAAAACAAGAGCAATCTAAGAAGAGATTAAGGAATCTATTAATTAACTCTTTATATGATATTTTAACTGAAGCTTTAGCAGCAGGGTAGCTCTGATCTGTGTACAGTTCATGAGAGAATACATTTTTCATCTGGAGTTTAGAGAGCTCAGAGAGGGAGGACCAACATGTGGCACTAAAGCTATTCCTGGCACCTTCCTCTAAGCTACAACAAGTCTGTAGTGAGGAATAAACTCACAGAAGAATCAGCCTGAGACACATATTCTCAAATCTGTATTTATATTAAACTGGACATGATATAAGGTGGTATATGATTTATTACTGTGCCAGGTGTATGTGGTATCACATACTCAGCAGCTGACCTGCTACTACTTGCAGAGAGCTATACAGCTGGCAGGGAAGGAAAGTACAGGGAGTGAGGTCAGAACATACTGCAGGTTCAAGTGATATATAATAAGAGAGGAACAAAGATTTAGTGTGGCCATGAGGGTCATGAGTTGTCAAATCTTTTTATAGTCAATTTATAGGACTGCTGACTGTTCAGCTCACACTAAAGGATGGGAACTAATTCAATACTGTGGCATCAGAAAGTTCACAATACAGTGTGTGATGATCAAAAGTGAAGAGCAGGAATCACACACACTACCCCAGTGGCTGCATACCTTTTTGGTTTGTGTGTTAAAACAAAGTATGCACTTGTGTCCTTACTGTATGTCCATGAGTTGGGAACAGTTGTCAGA
Organism: Maccullochella peelii; assembly: GCA_002120245.1. Taxonomy (NCBI): domain Eukaryota; kingdom Metazoa; phylum Chordata; class Actinopteri; order Centrarchiformes; family Percichthyidae; genus Maccullochella; species Maccullochella peelii. The sequence continues at coordinate 5,279 of LKNJ01000639.1, read as the reverse complement.
TTTGAATAGTTAAGACCTTAAACAGTGAAACAGTGAATATTTTACAAGAAAACAGTATTATTAAAAAAGGTCAGGCAAAATGTTGAGTAAGTGGTGGTGGTGCTCGATACTACTACTTGATTCTGTCATTTAAAATATGTTCAAATCAATACAGAAAAGTAAACTGAAAATACAGTGCTGTAGTTCCTTCTATGGACTGATATGTCTGCCCATATAAGTTTATTGCAGATATATGTTGTTATGTGTTTATATGTGGGCTGAGATGTAACAAGAAATTGTAGTACTGAAATGCCAAAGATATGTTTAGAAACAGTGTTACCATTACATAGTTTGTCCACCAAAGAGTACTGACAAGTTAATTTTTAGGTTGTAAAATGCCCCACTTAATACCACCATCATCAGGTCAACATTTAATGTGTCCAATACCAAATACCTGCAGAACTAATGACATTCCCATCAGCCTCAGCTGGACTCTGTGTTTACTGCTAATTAGCTAATTTTAGCATGCTAACATGCTAAACTAAGATGGTGAACATGGTCAACATGATACTGGCTAAACATCAGCATGATAGCTTTATCACTGTGAGCTTGTTAGCATGCTCACAATGATGTTAGCACTTAGCTCAAAACACTGCTGTGCCTACAGCCTTACAGAGCCAATAGCATGGCTGTAGACTCCTAGTCATCTTTATCTCTCAAATATCACTCAAGTAATAGTTCCTTCCTTGACTGAGTTGGGATAATAACTTCAAACTGAACTGTAGAGCAGCAGAGTGGAGTAACTGAAGACAGGCACATATTTAAGTCAAATATGTGCACTATGTAAGTGAAATCTGTTGTTCCATGTGATGTTTACCTGCCTAGTACATGTTGCTCTGCGGAGATGGAGATGGGTAAAAGTGTGGTAACATAGGCAGCAGTAAATGAGTGCATTTGCAGATGTTGGAGTGAGTTAAGAGACTCTACCATAACAATATTCTCTGGGGTCCTCAGAGTCCTGGCTGTCCTTTGGATCCAGCTGCTTGTGGTATCCTAGGGCCTCAAAACTATTAGACAACCCAGCTTCACTCCTACAAACATACACAGGCATGTCACATGAAGGTTCTCTATGCATCCTCTGCATACAGTATGTGCTTGTGCATGTGTGGGTCAGTGTGCAGTTGCTGGGAGCAGCCGGGAGAGTTGAACTAATTTTAGAGTTTCCCATGGACTCATTCTGCCATGAAAACATGTCCCCCTGTCTGGCTAAGAGTGGACACGCAGTATCGGAAGTTGCACTATTTCTGACTCAACTGTAAATCAGTTTGCAGTATGTTCACGCAACCTGATAACTCTGCATCCCAGCTGCTTTGGAGATCTACTGCAGCGACGGTTGGGTTACGTCATGTCTGAAAATACTGGACACAGGTCTGATTTCTGCGAGGCTGGAGGGACACAGGGTAGAGTTTGATGTGAGATATGGCACCCTTGTTCTCAGATTTACTGAACATAGTAGAATGTTCAAACAGTTAGATGATTTTTTTGGAATATGAAGACATGTGAAGACTTGACACTTTGATATCCTGGCTGAAACTCTAAACTAAAAGTCACCTCCATGATGTCTAAAATGATGGTGGCATGCTATATTTGTGCACTGCTCTGCTAAACTTAACTGCTCCAAACTGCATTGCTGTGTCCCTGTAAAAAAAAGTTTATGTGGCAAGCATTGCATAAAGAAAATGCATCCAGCAAGGTAAATGTTTGCGTGTTTCAGGTTTAAAACACAATCTGTCTGCAGTTAATCGTTACCCAAAATTAACCCAAAATTACCCAGTCGCTTCCAGCATTTCAAGTGCAATGAGAATACTTTTCTACAGTATCACAGAATGAAGGGAGTACTGTACTTACGTATGATGCTGCTGAGCAGCTATATACACTGAGCGGGGACTCCTCTGCATAGTGTAGTTCAGCAGATGCAGCCTGCAGACACAGCAGCCAGTGGAGCAATGCAAGAACTGGTATCCTGAATTAAACATGGATGGATATATGAAGCCTGCAGAGGTCAAATCTTTGGCATAAAGTAAGGACAGAGACAGATAGCAGTAGGTAGCAATAGCAAGTGAAACTGCAGCACCTTTAATGTTGCAGAGGTAGGGAGGGTCGGGTGGATCTCCCAGCAGACTGGGCACGCCAGCAGCAGTAGTCAGCTGGGTCTAAACATGGAAACCCCCAGCAGCAGCCTCCTAACTCATTGCCTGTCAGGCATTTACCTGCTTCACAGTGTGGTTTAGATCCTTCACTCCTTCCTGGTCTAAGTAAACCTGAAGCTGACTGTTTGTCTCTCTGTATCTCGATTCCTCGATTTCTCTTTGTCTGCTACTGTGGGAAGGCTATAACAGAGAGCAGAGGGGCTGAAAGATGAGAGGAGTGTCGTGTGAAGCAAAACACACTAAGGGTGGAGAGAGAGAGTGACAGCTGCTGAGTTTGACCTTTGGACCACGAGGATCACAGACTGCTAAACCTGGCTGAGAATGGGATCCCCGTCCTCCAACACTTTCACAATAAAGTCATGGGAACGAAGGTCAGCTCAGGAGGTTTTTTCTTTTCAAAACTGGGCATTCATTCCTGCTGTTTGCTGACCTGGGATGTTACCTATCTGACATTAGCACTTGAAGGGATCCCTGATGTGAAAGCGTGTGTGTGTGTGTGTGTGTGTGTGTGTGTGTGTGTGTGTGCACTGCTGAGACACATCATAACAGCACCTGCATGGATCTAGATCACTGGGTTAGTAGGGGATAAATATCAGCTTCACACTAACTTCATATTTCATGATAATAAGCTAACATTTATCATAAACACTGAAAACATAATACAGCGTGAAGGCAGCTGATTGATTAATCTTCTTGTTACTGTATTTCTTCAGTTGTTAGAGCTGGAGGAGCAACATTACAGAACAGCCTCTCACCAGTCAGGAGAAGACAACTACACACTCAAGTTCACACACGTACACAATTTCATATACATGCTCATCATCATCCATCATCATCGGTGGTCACTTGTAGATGAGTATGACTGTCCTCCAACTGCATCCTTGTGGGTCTTCAGGTATCCTAAATCCACATATCTTGGGCCAGTGTGGGCACGGCTGTGAGGTTTCAGAGGCTACGCTTGGCTTCCCCAGCACGGTGGTTTTCGTCAAAGAGTGCAGCACAATCACGGACTAGCTTTCTCCAGGTCACCTTGTTGGATGCCATGAGTTCCCAGGTGTTGAGGTCAGTGTGGCAGTTTCTGCCCTGATGTCTTTATATGTTTTCTTTTCAACACCTGGGGCACAGCGACCCATCTGAAGCTGGAGTAGGGAATTCACTTTGGCAGGCCGGAGTCTGGCATGCGGATCATTGGAGTTGGTGTTGTGCTGTAGTGGCAGTGATGGGGTGATTAGATTGGCCTGCTCGAGGACACTGAAGCTAGTGCTAACACATGCACACACACACTCTTCCTGACCTGCAGTTTGGCCTATCTGACCCCTGCCCCCGTCTACCACAGAGTGAAACGTGACCTGCATTCAGTTGCTATGATGCTGCTGCTAATGTAAGACACTGATCCTGCTTGTCCTTGGTTTAGTGCTTGAACAGACATTAAACACTTTCAAGGGTGGCTACATTTCACAGGTTTGAGATTGCATCACGTTCTAGCCACAAGAAAAAAACAACACACAGTTCAATTCAATTCAATTCAGTTTTATTTATATAGCGCCATATCATAACAAAGTTATCTCAGAGCACTTTTTCATATAGAGCAGGTCTAGACCGACTCTTTATATTTATTTTTAGAGACCCAACAATTCCCACCAAGAGCAAGCACTAGGCGACAGTGGCAAGGAAAAACTCCCTTTTTTCAGGTTGAAACCTCGAGCAGAACCAGAACCAGGCTCTGGGTGGGCGGTCATCTGCCTTGACAAGAGAGAGAGAGAAAGAGAGAGAGAGAGAACATACAGTAGTATGACACCTGACACTCACACGTTGGATGGCAGATGAATGTTTAGCTCTCTTTTAGTCTTCTGACACTCATGATACTGTTAACTGTCTCTGGACTTCTTTGGGTTCAGCTTGAGGCCCATGCATGGTTTAGCATTAGCAGCTGTGTGTGTGACAGGTGTTCATACAGACAGGATGTCCAAATATTGAGTTACCAGCCCAGGTCACTGATGACAGGAAGTAGTTCATGTGCTAGCTGGCACCAAGCTAGTGCACTCATCAGTGTCAACAAACAGGGATAGCCTGGAGTTAGTTATTACCTGCTAATGACTTTTGTCAAGAGACCCCAGAACTTTGCCTTCAATAATCAACAAAATCAGGACTTTAAAGCTGCACAAATCAGGACACTTGAACACAACATATTATTAGATGAAGATAAGTGATTGTTTTTACTATAAAATGTAACTGTAATCAATAAGATAAAGATAAGAAAAAGATTAAATGTATCTGGTAAAATGAAGTATTAAGAGAAGTATCTGTGATCTTGCCTTTAATACTGAATGCACTGAGCTATGAAACTGTGAAAAGTGTTGACATCTAGCATGACATGCTAGGCCAGCGTGACATACTAGGCTAGCGTGACATCTAGCTAGGTGAACTGAGGCCGAGCACAAGGAGGGGGGTTGGAAAATGCCCAGAGTTTTGAAAGACGCATGACTCAGCACGGGTTGTTTTTCTGTAAGTAAATGATTTACCATTGGCAGAAGTGTGTATCAGGAGATGTGATGACGTGCATGAGACAGAATAAAAAGCCATGAGTTAGAGGAGTTAGAGGAGAAGAGCTCAGAGCAGACGGGACGGACAGCTGGAAAACATCTCTAGGACTTCACTGAAGCCTGCACTCAGCCAACACCCCAAAGGACCCTGAAGGATCAGCAACATCTACTGAGAACAGTGAGGGAGACTGACTCGGAGAACGGGCCGTTGCTGGGCCAAATTGGCGCAGGGAAACCAACGCTCTCCCTGCTGACAACAGAGGAGGACGATCGAGGACTTCCCTGACTTTGTACTGAGTTGGGATTTCCGAAGACAACACTCTTTCCGTGGCAGGTGGACGTTTTGCAAAGGCCATTGCTAACACTCCCCTCTCCTAAAACCAGATAAGTTAGAGAATAAGATTAAGAATTAGATGAGAGAAAGTAATAATTTTGACTAATGTTGTAAATGATTGAATTCTTGACTTATAAAGCTGTTGCTGTAACACTGCTAATATTCCTGCAATAAATATAACAAGTAAAGCAAAGTAATTCGATTTGTTCTAGT
>LKNJ01000638.1:73116-156625 GCA_002120245.1 Maccullochella peelii | reverse complement strand
TCCCTCCCTCCCTCTCTCTCTCCCTCTCTCTCTGCTCAAATCCCCATGGAGACAGGGGAGAAAGAAAATGAAGCAAAGTGAGCCGGAGAGATTGTAAGAGAAAGAGAGAGATAAAGACAAAAGAGAGAACCTTAAGTCCCCTGATGTGTGGTGAATGGATGCTGGCAAAATAATCCCTCTTTACCTTCACACGACAATCACAGTAATGACCTTAGCCTGCGCTCATCAATAGACAGCCTTGCATCTTCAGGGGGACAGGTGGGGTGTGTGAGACAGTGTGTGTCTGTGTGAGTGGCCCCCTCCTTTTGTCTGAGATCAAGGATTAGAAAGGCTTAAAGATGGTACGCCTAGCTGGGTGTGCGCATTTGTGTGTCTTTGTGAGGCTAGGGTTGTCTAAGATGACGTCAGCACTTAAAGAGACTGGTGTTGCATTTGAAACTCTCTCAAGTCCAGAGGCTGCAGTAGTATTGGCTCAGTGTTGTGAATGGGAAGTTTCAGAAACTATTATTTGGTTTCATTTCTGCAAGCCATGATAGTCTCATGGGGTCATCATAACTTTCAGAACAGGATTGTTTTTTTGTTTCTATTTCTGTTGGAGACCAAATTGGCAACACTTTACTTTAACCCCCTTATTTAGCATTTATGAGAAATATATAAATACTTAATACATTGGTTATTGGTTAACACACTATAATGTCGTTGTTTGGCAGATATAAGGATAGATTTAAGTGTTTATGAATGTAATTTGTCAACAGTTATATGAAACATCTGTTACTGGTGTATAAAAGTCAATGAATGACGATGTTGAAGATACTCATTTGAAAAAGCTTAAGCTTTCAGCTGCATCCTCAGTAGATTAACTTTTTCATGGAGAGTGAAGAAGTATTTTTGGAGAAATACTTCATTAATAAATGTAATAATAATAAGTATTTAAGATAACACTTGAACATTGTTTATATTTAAATGTAATTAATACATGTCATATATCATATTCATATAAACTATGAAGGCATTGTATATGATTACAATTGTGTTATAGCATGTTGTCCTTCATTATCTGTTTATACACCAGTTGCTTCGCAGGAGGAGTTATAGTGCTGCTTTATAGTGTGTTATAAACCATTTTGTAATTGCTTATATGCTCTTTATGTTACCAGAAAATTCAAGTTTAGTTTAACGCATGCATCTATGTATTTTTAAAGAAGAGAAAGGGTATTAGAGCCAAAAGCAGCATGAAGGATTGCACACTTTCTCATCCTAAGGCAGGGATCCTTGTTTTGCCTCCCTCTGGCCTGTGATGTCAGAGAGAATTTGGAACCGTATCAGCTAACCTGATTGGCCAGTGGGCTCATACAAGAACCCTGGGATATGAGGTAGTGAGGAGCAACGGTGCCAATCAGAGGGGAAAGAAGGGATGGGTGGGGAGAGGAAGGGAATAGTGGAAGGGAGTCTTGGCATCATCGCTAGGTAGAGGAATTTAATAGTGTGTGTGTGTGTGTGTGTGTGTGTGTGTGTGTGTGTGTGTGTGTGTGTGTGTTCGTGGGGTGGGAGTTGGGGGGGTAACACTTGGATTAGAGCCAGGAGAACTGCTTTAAAACCCAACCTGGTTCCTTTCCTGTTTCAGCAGAGAGAATGGTCTAATTCTCACCCCCTGCCTTTTCCTGAGTCGTTTTCTTCCTGCGGGCCTGGAGAGGGAACAGGGCAGGCACGGCATAGAGACTAGTTTGAAGAAGAATAAATAATATAGTACACTTATATGTGACATTTAGAAATGAGGAGGAGGATGAGGTTTTTTCCCTCTCTATGGCTACATGTGTGTTTGTGCCNCCCCCCCCACACACACACACACAATTGGAACAACATCGCAAAGTATAGCTTCAGACTTCTCTTCTACTCTGCAGCCTCTCTGGCTCTAACCTGCTCCACAGCCTGTCTTTAAAGATCCAGATTTCTAGTCCAGACTACTGTTGTGACCGCTGGTGGTTTCAACACAGGCAAAGGTTAATGGGAGGGGACAGACCCCGTCTAGGCCATTAGCATGAAGACTGGTAACACGGAGAAGCAGCTAGCTTGGCTCTATCCAGAGTTCAAAAATATGCTCATTGGCATCTCTAAAGTTAATAATTAACATACTTGTTTGTTTAATCTGTACGCAAACAGAAATGAAAAACAACAAGTTGTGGTTTTTGGAGTGAGCTAGGCTAAGACACGAGAATAAAATATGTATATTATGAATGAGTTTTTGCATTCCAATAACCAGTTAACAAGATATATACGCTTTAAGAAAACAAGATTTTTTTTGACAGTAGAAAATGGCATCATGTCCTTGTGTACAGTGAAAAAAGTTAGTGCTCCCTTCATGGCCATATCATGTTATGGCATTAAGACCTATGGCCATTACATTATTGTTGTATTTAACTTGTCTTCTCACTTCTATTTCCCATAACACCAGAAGGACAAGCAAAATTATGATAGTACAAATGTGAGAAAGAGTGTATTCCCAGTACTTCAGTTACCACAGAATTACCATGTATGTATGAGGATATTAAATCAGACAGAGTTTTAGAGTTGGTTGTACATGCACAAGGACTCAATTACAAAACACCCGGCACCCTGCAAAGTGTTTATCTCACTGTGGCAAAAGCTGACTCTTACCCTGAAAGGCTGCATTCCTCTGACTGTGATGTAGACAGGACCAACTGGGCAGTGGACACCACTAAGTGAGCCTCCGCAGGCAGAGCTCGGCCTTGGGCTCTAATACTGCTGCAGCTGCAGGCAGATCAGTGCAGAACAGCAAAGTTTTGAGCTGTAATGGCGCTTCAGTGGCTGTCTGGAGACTGATTTAAAATGGATGACCAAGCACAAGCCCTGTAACCTCAGGACAAGCTGCCCCAGAGCCTGTCAGCTTCTTCCACTCAGACTGCAGAAGGAGCTCAGAGGTGACACCCCCACATGCACTGCTTTAAGATTGCTAAAAGGTCACGTGTTTACATATGCATACTCTGTTAGAGCTTACAAGCTACATTAGACTGTGGGAGATGAACTGTATTTCAGCCTACTCGCCACTTGTTCCCCATGTCATTCATTCATCTCTGCACCTGAATCTGGTTCATTTCTTGCCACAGAAGAGACAAAGCAGATGCTATTTTAGTTAGAGGTTATTAGAGCAAGGAAATGGTTTATTTGTTTGACTTTCTATTGCCCCTGCATGAATTGTGCTTTGGTGGAGCTCGCGGGAGGGCGGAAAGAGAGACTGAAGCTCTTGGAAAAAATGAAAGCTATGGAGGAGGGGAGGGGAGGAACGTTGGGGGGCTCTGTAGCCATCTGCCTTTGTGCCAACAGTTGGTTACTGTGGCAACCAGTAAAAAGTCATTATCTTTAATTTACACTGTGGCAGGTTCAGGTGTTTTCAATTGTATCATTAGCTTTTTTTTTTTTCTCTCTGCAGTGACTCACCCGTCTTTGGCAGCAGTCCTCCACTTCATTCTGGGGCTCTTCATTCTTTTTTTCCCCCATGTCATCCTTTCTCTTAGCGTGCTGGGTACCTTTCTTTTAGCTGCCTCACTGGGTGATTTAGGGTATGTGTTTGTATCTCAAGAACTTGTCTCCCCCTTAAGGTTATTCTGTTCCCTGGGCATGCAGCATGATGCTACTGTGCTTTTAGATGGTGAGGAATATTGATGGGTGACACGATGACAGAGAGCAAAAAGTGATGAGAACAATTTCAAAAGGAAAATGAAATGAACATAAAAATTGAATGGCAGCGGAGACAACTGTAGGGAAGGTGGAGGGCAGCAAAGTAGAGAAAGTGGTTGTCTATCCCTTTTAACAGGGACTTATGTCTTTCATGTTGAGGCTTGTCAGGGCGGCAGCAGCAAGAAGTGCAGATGAGTGATCGTAAAGTAGCCCTGTCTGTGTGTACCATTAGCCAACCGCAAGTGCTAAGCACTTACCAGAAGCTGCTTGTGTTAACCTCCTCCTCTCCTCCCCCAACGCTAACTCTCTCTCTCTTTCTCTCTCTCTCTCTCTCTCTCCCCTTCTTACCTCACTTTGCTGGAAACTCTTCTTATTCTCTGATAATATTTTTCATTGCCTCATTTATGATTTCAGACGCTCGCCTCCCCCTCGCAATACATCCACATCCAACAAACTTTCGTGCTTTTCTTTGGCTCATTTCATCTCTCTCTTTTATAGCGTGGGACACCCAAGATCTTGACAGGTTGCCTTTACTGATGGAAAATTTCTTTTTCTTTGAGCCATTCAAAAAAAACAAAAAAAAAACAACACAATTTGTACTCCTGTGTCTACAAACAATACAAGCCTTAAAAAGCCATATGTAGTTTTCAAATCCATTTTATTATAATGAGCCGTTTCTCGCCGCCATCACCAGCTCAGTTGATCGGTTTGTGGGTACAAAAAGTGTCCGATTCAATGAAAAAGTAATTACACAAACAAAGCCAGTATTGGGATGTTCTGTCTACAAATATTGTTTGAATCTGGGTTGTGCTTTTGACTATCGGAAAGCCTGTCAAAACCAGTTGGCAGTGCAGTGTTCAGGTGTACCTTTTATTACTGCACGCTGCTTTATTAGCCTTCCACAGAGCAGGGAAGAATTGAGGGGATTGACTGGAGATGTGAGTGTAAGTGGCACCTATTAACTAGTTTCTCTTGTTGCGCTGCTGGCAGGATGCGGTGATGCTATAAGGATACTGGTGCTCAGGCCAGCCCATTAACACCTGGGCTCCACACATGACAAGAACAGACCGCTTACAGCGTGGCATTCACGGCCTCGCAGTGACATACCGTAGCCACTGGCGTATGGCCTTTTCACAGCCAACAGTAGTTTCTGAGCCTACACTTTCCAGCATTCTGTAGACATTGGTTTATATTATCTTACATTTCCCTCTTGTCCCATCCTTGTTCCTTCATTTCTGTCATATTCAGATTTAATTGGTCTCAAGAATCAGCAGCGCCTGAACATTTCTCTTGGTGAAGAAGAGAAGAAAAAAAAAAATACAGTTTTTAAAACAGTTTATTTAAACTGTTGCTATTTAAGCAGAGCAGGCGAGTTAGAGGGCATGTGTATGCTTGAGATGAGAACGTGCCATATCTACGTTGGAGCATATGGTGTAGGTGTTGGGTGGCTGTTTTTGTGTGTGTGTGATGACCATCTGTCACCCAGTAACAGTTTGGATGATCTCTGGTTGATGTAAGATCTCCCTTTAGGGATCATAACACCTGATTATATACAAAGCCTGCAGGTTATAAGTCCAGATGGAAAGACTTTAGCAACATTATCCTTATATTCTGAGTGCTGATCAGGAGGCAAATTATTGTGTTGCTTTAACTTCAGAGTAATAAATATTCAAATGTAAAAGTCTTGGTAACTCTGAATCCTGTGTATTAGTGTAATGTATCTGGGCTGACGAGTTTCAGCAGGTGCTGCAGTTTATTAATGGCTCTCTATTTGATATGTAACAATGTACGTCAAGGATAAAGGCTATCGCTAATTTTGTTTAATCATAATTTTATTTATTTGGAAGGGTAGTGAGTTAAAAGGCCAAATAGAGAACTTTTCTAGCTACTGGGGTGCCACCACATCTAAATGAAAGCAAATGAAATATGGTCGTATATATTTTGGCATTTTGGAAGTCAAATCTCCCAGCAGCAGCCATTTTGCACTAGCTATTCTCCCCTGTCCTTCCACTACCCGTCCAAAGAAGGAAGCAGGAGATGCAGAAGACACAGGTGAACGCAGCCCATATGCTGCACGATGGAAATTTTCTGTCATAGCAAGGCAAAACAATGGAAGCTGTGTGGCTGCAATCAAGTAACTGTTGCAATCAAGACTGTGCCGTGAGTTTTGTCTGGCCGTCACAATTTTCGCAGCAGTAAATAAAGTGATAAAAATTCAACTCTGGTGGCAGCAGCATCGCTCTGCCAGTGTGTGCACAGCTTTCCCGTCTCGGTCACCATCTGGAAAACACACCCAGCACATTTTTAGGCACCCACTGTAGCTAGGGATGAGTGCTCCACTGAAAATGGGTTAATAATGACAATTAAATTGAAGGTAATGTCAGCAGTTGATCTGTTGCTCACAAATCATAGTATTTTATGTGAATGGCTTTCTCTGCCTGGGATTGGAATTGTGGTTTTGAATAAGTGGGAGTCACATAGTCGAATTATTGAAAATCTAGGAAATGTAGAATCGTGTTATTTGTTTGATAAAGACATTCTCTTAGTGTGTGAAGCCTTTCCACTCAGAGGTCAGAGTGCATGGCAGATCCATCTACTGTAGTTATTCAGGAAATAAAGAGAGTTCTGTTCAGCGACTGTTCAGCACGATGAGAACTCCTTTTCTGGTTTATGGGCTCTTTTATAGAGGAAATCTATTCTGCACAGTCTGATTTTATTTGTAAACAGAGAGGATGTGCTGGAAACCATTTTCAGTTTACACTAATGCACCAAGACAAGGACATGTATATTAACACAGACAAATGTAAGAATCTTTTTGTTTGAAAAACTGACATAAGGTGTGAACATATTCCTAAAATGAAAGCCAGCTCTCGGTATTGAAAGATAAAGGGCGTCCCCAGTTCTGAAATGAGACAAACACACACACACACACACACACACACACACACACACACACACACACACACACACACACACACACACACACACACCATTGCTGTCAAACCAATTACACTAGCAGTAAGAATTGGAGGCTCATTCAGGTGGAAGATTAACAGCTGGGGTTGAAGACCCACCACCACCCAACCCCCTCCTCTAAGAGGAGAGGCAAATGCTGTCATATTTAACCACAAAACTGGTATGTGTATGTGTGTAAATTATGCAAGCATGTGTGTGTATTGGACATATTTGCGTACGGTCTATATCTGTCTGTGTTGCAGCTGTTTGTTTGTGCTGTTGTATTGAGTTTGGCTGGGAGGACAGGACAGCTGTATTGGATGTCTGAATGTGTGTATACAGTTGTGCTGATGCTGACAAGCCTTCTAGCAGGGGAGCAGGGATCAGATGTATGCTAATGTTACCAGCAGACAGTCTGCTAGTCTGACAGGGTCTGGGCCGCGAGGTTAGGTACTGCTGCAGGAGAAGACAGAGCTGAGAGAGAGCGAAATGGCAGCAAATGTTTCTACGTACCAAAACGCATGTTGAAAGTGCAGCTTTCAGTGTCTGGCCACCAAATCCCAGACATTTGAGCTGCGTTTTGTAGCTTCTAGAGTGGCAACTAATTATTTTTTATTACTGAGTATTGTGTCTATTATTTTTTTAATTGCTAAGTTTATAAAATAATAATAATAATAATAATAATAATAATAATAATAATAATAATAATAATAATCAAAAAGGTTCCCCAAGCCCAAGAATGACAACTCCAAATTGCTTGTTTTGTCTGACAGTCCAAAACCCAAGGAATTCAATTTAAAATTATATAAAGTAGAGGAAAGCAGCAAAGCCTCACATTTGAGAAGCAAAAATGTTCAGCGCTTTTGCTTGATAAATGATTTAAACGCTTAACCAATTTATTTTCTATTGTTCAAACAAAGAATCGACTAATGATTCCAGCTCTGTCGGCATCAGTGAGAAATGTATCATTTTCTCGGGTGAAAGTGAACAAATGAAGATCATTTTCAGAATAAAGTTTAAAGTTTCACTTAACGCAAAGATCACAGCACACTCGTGTGAAAGTCAGAGAACTGGCGTTGCAGTTAGCTAAGTTGTGGCTGCAGAAACACTGTAGCCTCTCACTTTCACTTGCTTGCTGTCAGCTTGGAGTGAAACGACCTTATCATTGAAGAAGGTATCACACTGTGAATACTTGTGCGTGTCTGTAAGAGTGGATTTATGTGGTGGTAGTTCAAATTCATAGCTGTCATTGTCCATATTTCCAGCACGTTATATTTAGCTGTGCTATCAGTGAGGCCTTCTGGTGCAGTTGAAGAGGTTAAACCACAGTGACACACTCCTTCTCTGCCCTTCTCGCTCTCTTCTTCCACTCTCTAAATAGGCTGTCCACTCTTTCAAGATCCATTCTTTATCTGACTTAAACCTTGCTCTTTCCTCTGTCTCCGCTCCTTGAACTGTTCAGTTATAGTCTTGAATTTCAGATTAGGCTGTGAATATGGTCTTCTCTGCCCTCCTCCTTCTGTCTTATTCCTGATATCCTGCATTCTCAATTGTTTGTTTATGGTCTTTGTCCCTTTTATCCTTTTTTTCTTCTCTTATCCTGCATCCTTCCTCCCTCTGTCTGTCTGTCTTTCTTTCCATCTCTCTCCTAAGGGGGTCTATCAGTAACTGGCCTTCTATCTCTGCAGTGCCAGTCGGAGGGGGGGAAGTGGAAGTGAACTTATAGCTGAGAGCCTGGTGCGGTGCGCCAGAGCCTGGCTACATGGCAGTTGCACTTTAGGTTACTAAAGCTATAAGAACCTAGCACAGGTGTGGAACACGTGTCAGTATGAAAATGTGCAGTGTGATAGAGCAGCAGTAGAGGGATTTGTTATCTGCGTCGGGTCTTTTTTTCATGTGCTTATATCACCATGCCATCGGATCATGCTAATGCACAGACAGCACCTCTTGTGATCCTGCGAATGGACAAAGCCGTAGCTAATCCACAGCGTCCATAATCCCAGTCACAACTGACCGGCTCTCCTGGATCATAACCTGGATATGTGATGGCAGAATTTCTGTGTGTTTTCTTCTTAGAGGAATAAATGTAGTACTGTAGTACTGTACTGGATTTGCTCGTGTGGTTTGGTTGGTGTATTTTGTGCACCTGGCCACATGTGAAATGCATTAGCAATGGGGCAATTGCAGTGTTTATGTTTTCTGTTGGTGCGTGCCCACTTACAGTCGATGGAAAGAGTGAGGAAACTTGTATTTCCTGTTGGGTGAGTGATAGATGGATGTGTCACATTTGTGGAAGAGACAAATGACTTCTGTTTTAGTGGATACACTGAGTACACTGCACCACAGAGCACTTCATGTAAAGTGCGTTAAGTGTGGTGTGTGGAGGCAGATTCTTACATATTTATATATATTCTTTGAGTAATTGTTTACACTCATGCATATGTGTGCATCAGTGGTTATGCGCTATATATTTGCATTATGTTGTTTTGGACCTGTCTACATCAGCATTCATATCATATTTATCGTCCCTGCTTTTATTCTGTACATTCATCTGTGTGTTTTTACCCTTGTCTAGTGAGAGAGCGCAGTCTGAGCAGGAAGTAGTATCAGTGTAAGGACCCACCCACAGCCCCATCCCCTGCCCACGACCCTAGTTTCTAACTAATGGACAACAAATCTCCAGAGAGGGTGAGAAGAAGGGGGGTAGGAAGAGTATGGGAGAGAGTGATGGAGCCAGAGAAGAGTTAGAATGAAAGAAATCTTGACAGATGGAGATGGGAAATCTATATGATGAGGATAATGTTGTGGGTGAGAGCACCAGAGACAGTAAAATAATAAGGGAGAGGAGAGCGGAAGTACAGCTGATTGCAGACTTACATCACGCAGAAGGAGTGAAAAAGAGAGGGAAAAACATTTTTTGGATTGAAGCAAAGGCAGGGCCAGCCAGCCTTGTATCTTCAGAGAATAAGGGAGAGAGAGTTTTTCCCTGCTGCCTCTCTGTCATCATCATCACCATCACACTGCTTCATGACTATTTCATGACCTTTGTTTCTGTCAACTCCCAGCCTTCCTGAGTGTATAATACTGTACAACCAGGGGGCTTGCTGGGAAACCATGCAAGCAGACTTCCTCGTTTATCCTCGTTTACTGTATTGCATTCAGTATGAAATATCTGATAGTTTAGTCTTTGTGTTAGGGAATAACTTGAAGATCACTTGCATATCTCTAAGCATCCCCACATATATTGGAATGATATTAGCCCCTCAGTTGTATTAAATTAGAAAAATCTATCCTTTCTGTTGTCGTCCACTACATACTTAACTTTTACGCTGCAATTTTCCACTTCCACATTGCATTTATATGTTCCCTCACAACCCCTTTTCTTGACCCCTCAGATCCGGCTTACACGCATGGTTATCTCTTTCAGTTCATGTGCACTCTCCACTTAGGCTAACATGTCAAAGCGATAAGGAATTTTTGATATATCAAAACTGGCCTGACTGAAAATGACTTCAAACTCCTGGGCAATACTCCCTGGCTAACTCTTCTTCTTTGCTCTGTAATGAAAGGAATTCAGCCACTCCATGAAGGCTACATGGTCTCTCCTCATGGCAGTGTACACGGCCTCTTCCCTGCTGCCCTTTGTAGCACGTGTTACGTTGAACTTCACGCCCTGCCACCCTATCATTAGCTTCAGGGTGCACTCCATAACCCTACAGATGCATCCTATCTTCCTTGGCTTCTCTCGTCCTTGAGACAGTCAGTGACCTAGAAAGGGTTGGTTCAGTCAAAGCGAGATTGCTATCTTGTGTGTTTTGACTATTTTAAACCAATAGATTGGTAAATACTTGTAAGAGAAAGGAAGGAGAAAAAGCAACAGGGAAATGGAGATGTGGTATTTGGGTATGTCCTGCTCCTAGTGCTGTTTGTGATTAGGCAGTGGGAGAGTGATGTGACGGGTCAGACCCTGACCCCTAACTCATCCAGGGCTCACCACGCCCTGCCCCTCTTCCCTGAGGGGATTCCAATGTGCGGCTCACATGACTCAGGCCACTGACCTCTCTCCCCTTCCCCTCATAACCATTCTTCTCTATACCCCTGTCCTCTCCGTGTGCATTAACTTCCCAACTGCTGTCTTCCTCCCCCAATGCCTTCCCCTCTTTCCTGTATCTCTTCCACCTCCTCCTACTCTCTCTCCCTCTCCTTTTCTGCTTACCCTCATGTTTCAGGGTCAGAGGCAGATGCAATGCAAGCCCTAACATATCTCTGCCTCAGCCCTAGACATCGAGACAGTGGTATGTGGCTGGACATGTGCACCAGACACCAGGCCTCAGGGTGAACTGGGAGACTGGCTGCCTGACTGCTCTGCAACTGGACTGCTGTACTAGGCTAGCTCAGGCAGTGGTGTCTTTATAGATCTGCAGAAAGAGGAAATGTATTCCCTAATTTACTATATCTATTGTGTATGAAAATTATTATGCACTTAGACTGACAAACAGGCTGTTGAAACAAGTGGAATTGTGCAGTAATAATGTCATATATATTCTATGTTTCTGTCAGTTTGGCTTGGACATGGCAGTCAGTCTCAGGAGGCATTTTATTTTCTTCCATTATAAGTTGGTGCTATGTTCTAAACCATTGCATCCTCACATCAGTGGGGTCAGTGAAGCAGATGTTAGCAATACATCTGTGAGAGTGTTGAGCCTGGCTAGCGTCCAGGTCCATAGGGACTTTAGGAGTGCTTGACTTTATTTAATCCAGACACTCTCACAACTGGTCACAAACATGACCTGTTTCACACCTAATCTCCATGGTGTTACATAGGATAAAATAGTAGTTTGTGTGTGTGTGTGCACAGGCATGTGTGCATTTTTATGTGTAAGCTCATATAGCCTAGGTCATTCGTGCTAATGTGGGTCTGCACCAGGGCTTCCATACTTATATGAATCTAACACCCTGTGTTAGAGCTGTAGGCAGCTACTTCAAGCATGTCATCACAGTTCACTCTGTGCAGAGATGCAGTTCACAGCAGCCTTTGCAATAGCAGAGCTCACAAACCTACCTGAAATCCCTTTTAGTTCAACTCCAAAAGGAAATGTGTATAATTTAGAATACAGTAAATGACATCTGCCCCACATAATTGTAATAGCACTACATAACAATGATAGCAATTAGTAAGGAGCCGTATTTATTGGACTTCATATGGAATGGATTTCACATGTAACCTTACATTTTATGTCCGTGAATCTGGTCAGTGGGTAGCACTGGAGGGGATTATGTAGATACGGTATATTAAAAAAAGGTAATTAGCAGGGTGGATACATGTTCTGTTTAGTCAGTGGACCAAATCCAGGGGCAGCAGGTTATGTTTTTTGTGGCTGATCGCAGTTGTGGCTGTCTGCTCTGTAATGTGAACATGACTAGGTCAGGACACAGGTGCGCTTTTAACCTGCTGACTTTAGCTCTATAGATACGACACCTGCAGTTCTTCTCATCTTGTCAAGGCTGTATACTGCACTCTTTCCAACTGAATGTGCTCAGTGATCACAGACTTAACACAGATATGGATGCACACAATAGAAATCATTTATAAACTGGTGTGCAGACATACACACATACAAGCAAATACACACACATATGCTGTAAACATACTTACAAGAGAGTACAGAAAGAGAAGACCATGAATTAACCATAATTCCCAGGTCGTATACCTTTTCGATCAGAAAGTCTGGCTCAGCACAGCACACCACACTTTATTATTACATGGACTGGGTCTATCTCTGGGTGCCTTGATACATTTTTCATGCATGTTTCCTCTACAAATATCAAAACACAAGACATTCTTTTTGATATAGATTCCTTTGTATGCTGGCACTTGGTTGTACACCTGGTGAAGTACTGGGGAAGTCTTGCCTCTGTAATGCTAATTCACAGGCTGATTGGAATTTTCTTTGGTGAAACTCAGGGTTTCAAGGCTTTGCATAACTGTCAGCTTTAAACTTCGATTAGTGTCACTCAGCTCTCCAAGTAAAAAGAAATATACATTATATGCAGTAGTCAATACATGACAGTTGTGTGGTTGCTTTTTATCTACAGTGTGTTCCGCCGTAGTGAGTTTCTTACTCCTCCTACCGTTTCCTTTTCATTGTCTACCCCTATGGTGTAGCAGTGTTGGACTTTGAAGTTCATCTTTGCGCATCCACAGTTCTCTGTTGTCTGACAAACTCAATTCAGCAGCAATGAAGGCTTTGTCTGCTTTTGTGCTCTCTGTCAAACAAGCTATTCATGATGAATAGTGGTTTTAATTTCTGTTTTACTACATTAACGCCTCAGTTATGACATGGAGGGGGTGGTCTCACACAAGTCTGTGTGTTGGCTGTCTTGGAAGATTTTGTTCCTTACAAATTGTGCTGTCAAAAAGGGCCATTCCATAAAGAGCATCCCCCACCCCTCGTCCCCTCTCTCATTATTTTTAGGATTGATCTACTGACTGAATAAATTATTAGAGATTTGCCTCTATGTATGTTCCTAGGTGTATGTGCTATTTTTTGACAGCACTGCACCAATTCGTTGCATCTACTATAGGTAAATATGTTGAGACATTAGTGATGGTACATCAGCCAACTCTGATCTGTTTGGTGAGAAACATAGGAAAACATGTTTTTGATGGAGACGAGTCGGCCAACAGGCAGTGCAGCCTTTTAAAATGCAGATGGCTTTCCCTAGTTGGCCAATTAGTAACTTTAGCTCTGTAACACTTATCTGCTTTCATCTTCTTGTGTGTGTCTTTCATTTGGGGTGCAGGGAGCTTAGTGTGTTGTAGTGCGTGTACACATTCATGTGTCTGTTTTCCGCGATAGTGAAAACCCCACATAACTTTATTCTGCTGCTGCTGGCAGTGAGACGGCCAACCATACTGTTAGATGTCAGATAATAAGCCAAAACACATATCGAGTCTCAACAAACATAGGAATGAAATGTGGAAGGCACCACTGTTAGCAGTGCAGTCCTGGCAGTATAAAAATTAAATGAGTTAAATGGGGAAAAAATGCCCTTTACTGAGCTACAGCTGGGTTAAGTAATGTGCAGCATTCCAGCAGCTTTGCCACTGACCTCAATCTTTTCAGGAAACATTCAGTGGAGAAATAGGATCACAGATGAAACATTATTAATAGCACATAGGCACGCAGTAGGAATTTAGATGAGAGACACAATAGCTCTCTAATAATAAAGCCTGTCATTGGAATGTTTTTTTTTTCTGTATTTCTCTAGATTAATTATATCTCCCCATTCTCTCTCTCTGTCATGCAGGGACAGACCCCAGCCCAGTGAGCTCCTCTTGCATGGAAACCCTCCTTCCTTGGCAGCCTTCTCCTCTCCCTAGAGCTAGCGGCCAGCATGGCAGGATGAGCCTCTGCCAGCGATGATGATGGCCAAAAAGCAAGATGTCCGGACACCCACCTACAACCTGGTCGTGGTTGGGCTGTCCGGCACGGAGAAGGAGAAAGGCCAATGTGGTGTGGGCAAGTCCTGCCTGTGTAACCGCTTTGTCCGGCCAAGTGCAGATGACTTCCACCTAGACCACACCTCTGTTCTCAGCACCAGTGACTTTGGAGGGCGTGTAGTGAACAATGACCACTTCCTCTTCTGGGGAGAGGCTGGGCGGACGATGGAGGAGGGTCCAGAATGCCGCATGAATGTGGTGGAGCAGACGGAGTTCATTGATGATCAGACGTTCCAGCCACACCGAAGCACGGCACTCCAGCCTTACATCAAACGGGCAGCTTCCACCAAACTGGCTTCGGCTGAGAAGCTGATGTACTTTTGCACAGATCAGCTGGGGCTGGAGCAGGACTTTGAGCAGAAACAGATGCCTGAAGGCAAGCTTATGGTGGATGGCTTCTTACTCTGTGTGGATGTTAGCAGGGGTATGAACCGTAGCTTTGAGGACCAGATGAAGTTTGTTACCAACCTGTACAACCAGCTAGCCAAAACGAAGAAACCTGTGGTACTGGTTCTCACCAAATGTGATGAAGGAGTTGAGCGCTATATTAAGGACTCACACACCTTTGCCCTAGCCAAGAAGAACCTACAGGTGGTAGAAACATCAGCCCGCTCTAATGTCAATGTTGACCTAGCCTTTCTTACACTGGTTCAACTAATAGACAAGAGTAGGGGAAAGCCCAAAATAATCCCTTACTTTGAGGCACTGAAACAGCAGAGTCAACAGATTGCCTCAGCCAAAGACCGCTATGAGTGGCTGGTCAACCGGATTGTGAAGAACCACAATGAGACATGGCCAACTGTCAGTCGCCGCATGCAGTCTGCCCCTGAGTACAAGGACTATGTTTTCCTTGAGGGGACAGCTAAAGCCAAGAAGCTCTTCCAGCAGCATGTGCATAGACTTAAACAAGAGCATATAGAGAAACGTAGGAAGGCCTATCTAAGTACACTACCACAGGCTCTGTCTGTACTGTTACCAGAGTTGGACGAAATAGACCACCTGAGCTGGTCTGGAGTTCAGAAAGTCCTGGAGACAAAGAGAGATTTCTCTCAATGGTTTGTAGTACTAGATGACACCCCTTGGGAGACAACACCACACATTGATAACATGGAGGATGATCGAATCCCCCAGGACCTCCTGGAGACCCCCGCTGCTGAAGCTATCTATGAGACCCACCTGGAGCAGCTAAGGAATGAGCGCAAACGGGCTGAGATGAGATGGGAGTTCAAGGAGAAGCTAAGTGTCTCTCCTTTCATCACACCAGGGAAACCCTGGGAGGAGGCCCGAAGCTTCATCATGAATGAGGACTTTTACCAGTGGCTCGATGAAGCTGAATATCTGGATATCTACAACAAACACCAGAAGGAAATCATTGACAGAGCCAAAGAGGACTTTCAGGAACTGCTTCTTGAATACTCTGAGCTCTTTTATGAGCTGGAGGTGGATGCAAAGCCAAGTAAAGAGAAAATGGGAGCCATTCAGGAGGTGTTGGGTGAGGAGCAAAGGTTTAAAGCCCTGCAGAAGCTGCAGGCAGAAAGGGATGCTCTGGTATTGAAACATATTCACTTTGTCTACCACCCCACAAAGGACACCTGTCCCAACAGCCCCCACTGTGTGGACAGTAAGATAGAGCAGATACTGGCCTCCAGATTCCCTACCCGCTACCCATCATCAGACAGTTCAAGACTGGATGGGGCGAGGGCTGAACGGATAAATCTTGTCATCCTAGGGAAAGATGGGCTAGCCAGAGAGATGGCAAATGAGATAAGGGCCTTGTGCACCAGTGATGACCGGTACATGTTAGATGGCAAAATGTATGAGTTAGCCCTTCGTCCCATAGAGGGCAACGTTCGTCTCCCAGTCAATTCATTCCACACACCAACCTTTACACCCCATGGTTGCCTGTGTTTGTACAACTCAAAGGAATCCCTCTCCTATGTTGTCGAGTCTATAGAGAAGCTTAGGGAGTCAACTATAAGCAGAAGGGAAAGGGAAAACAGCGTAACCCAAATCCCGCTGTCCCTCCTTCTGGTCACCAAGCGTGGGGTGGGGTCCATAGGGGATATTGGGGGGGAAACAGCTCAGACTCTTATCCAACAAGGGCAGCAGGTGGCTGGAAAGCTACAGAGTGCTTACCTAGACCCTGCCTCACCAGGCGTGGGCTATGGGCGCAATGTCAATGAGAAGCAGATCAACCAGATGCTGAAGGGCCTCTTAGAATCACGGAGAAGCATAGGGAGCAGCTCCCCTCCTTTACCTCCTCCATCCTCTGTCTTCAGAGATTCTCAGTCCCAGCCAGTGCTAGAGGCAGATCTGAGGATAGTCATGTGCCTGATGTGTGGAGACACGTACGACCTAGACCAGCTCCTTGCTCCCTTCCTGTTGCCCCAGCATTGTCGTCCTGCCTCCAGCCTCAGCAGTGGCACCTCTGTTTTGCTGGATTTCAGTATAGGAGGTCAGAGGCAGAATATTGAGCTGTCACTGCTATCCTTCCATTCCTCTTTCTCCCTCCGCAAGACCAGGCTTGTCCACGGCTACATTGCAGTTTACTCTGCTCGCCGCAAGGCCTCTATGGAGACATTATGTGCTTTCCTGTGTGAGGTTCAAGACATCATCCCAGTCCAGTTGCTCGCAGTAGGGGAGAGCCAGATGGAGCTGTCAGACTCAGAGTCAGCTAAGGAGCAGGTCAGTCAGGGAGAGGAACTGGCCCATGAAATAGAGGCCAGGTTTAACACAGTAATATGTGGACATGGTGGGGTAGTAGGGGGGCTTCATAAGATAGACCTTTTCCAACCCTTCCTCAAAGAGGTGGTAGAGAAGCGCACTATTGTTGAGGCCACACACATGTATGATCATGTGGCTGAGGCATGTACAAATGAGAGCATCAGCCCTCGCTGTGGCTCTCCTAGCCCAGTTAACATTCTTATGGATTCAGAGGATGATATCGACCCATCACCACCTTACCCTACCCTGAGGGAGGATGGTAGTCTCAGTTCCCACCTGGGAAGCTTCAAGATGCCAGATCTGGATTCAAGTGATACCTTCTCTGTCATCTCCGAGCTTAGCACCTTTGAGAGCAAGCTGAACAACAAGGTTCCTCCACAAGTGAAGCCCAAGCCTGCCCGTAAGGTTAACCTTGGCCCCTACATGGACCAGCAGGGTGGCACCAACCGCCGCTCTTTGCCCCAAGCTGTCACCTGGGCTCCAGGTAGCGATGGTGGCTATGACCCCTCAGACTACGCAGAGCCCATGGATGCTGTGAGCAAACCTCGACCCACAGAAGAGGAGAATATTTACTCTGTCCCTCATGACAGCACACAGGGCAAAATTATCACCATCCGCAACGCCAACAAAGGTCACTCCAACGGGAGTGCTGGAGGGAATGGGTCAGACAGTGAGGCTGATAGCAGCTCACTGGAGCGCAGGAGAAAGTTGTCTGCCATTGGGGTAAAACCCAAGCTTTACAGAGACAGATCCAAACGGCTTGGCAAGTTCAGCAGTTTTAGGACAAGCTTCTCTATAGGCAGTGATGACGAGATGGGGGGTCCACCGAAGGCTAGCCAGGATGAGGGAGGAGCCCAAAAGGACAACTCCATTGAGGAGAGTGAGGACCCCAAAAGGAGAAATATTCTTAAGAGCCTGCGCAGAACTACAAAGGTTAGTGTTTGTGCATCCATCTGTTCTAGTTAAATATGAGTGAAATATGGGTTAAATATGCAAGTATGTCTCAACTATGTTAAATGACTAAAACAAAGTGTTAAATCTTAAATTGTTAATTGTTAATTAATTGTAAATTGTAAATCTTGTTGCTCCAAAATATTACACTGTTTTATCTCAGAAAATTAGCTGTAAACATCCCTGCTGTTCAGAAAATTATAGTACTAGCAAGCAAAAATAGTGAGAGAGAGAGAGGTGAGAGAATCTCGGCACAGGAGTCTTTTGTCCAAAAATAACATCTTCACTTCAATTATAATTTACAAAACCTGATTGTGCAATCGACTTTCAGCCTCACTTGTAGTATGGCTACACGTTGTTTACAATCTAAGCCCCAGGAACTACTTTTAAAGGAACTAAAAGGTTTCTTCAGCTCATTGTTAGGCAAATTAGTCAGCGGACGTATGAAAAAGCAGTTTTCACAACAATGATGACGCCATATAAAGTGACGGACAGGCATCATTATTTGTGCATCACTGCAACAACAGGAGCTCAAAAATGCTCAATAAGGTCTGAACTTTGTCGTCGGTCCATCTGTCGTAGGCTTTCTTCTGTAACTCCATTGTATCAAAGCACAATAAACAAAAAACAAACTGGTTTGCGGCTGCAATTTTTAAATATGGTGGCTAAAATAAAATGCTGTGAGTACTCGACCAATCATAAAGTTCAGCACTGAAAGCCCCACCCCCAAAGTTCCTGTACTCTTGGAAAGTACTACCCCCGGAGCAGGGTCTTTTGGGGGGGTTAAATAATGTCTTCTGAACTTAATTTAGACCCTGGTCCCTGCAGGAGAAAGGCAATTCTTCCAAAGGTTCTTAGTCCCTAGGGAAAGTTGCTGCGGTGGAAATGTGGCTTTAGTTGCCAAAGGGTGCAGTGCATGTGCGATTAGTGATCTAGTGATTGACATCAGTGATATCTTGTTAAGGCAGTGTTTACTGTTCACTGTAAACAATGCACGACACTGTTCACTGTGGTACTGCAGTGAAGTATGTGCCAAGGCTGGTCAACTTGGTTCCTAAGACTCCAGTTCTTCCCTGTCAGTTTGTCTTTCTTTGCTTCCTTCCTTTCATTCTCTCATATTCAGTGTTTGTCTTCTGTTCTTGCTGATTCATACTTTCTGCTTCTCACATTCCTGTCAGTCTTTCTCTCTGACTCCCCATTATGTTCTCCTCATATCTCTCTTTCCTTCTATTTTTCTGCTGGAGGTTTTTTTTTCCCTCTGTGCTTGTCCCTCACACGTGTTGTGACGATACTTTTGACCTTACACTGTTATGCTTATCAACCTGGAATGCTGTTCATTCACACAAATGACATGGTACGGAAGTGCCAGCTGTATAGGAGTTACAGCTGCTTATGTTGTGCTTGTGTGATAATTACCATGGCTGTCAGTAGGGTGGAACAGGAGGGGGATGATTAATGTTTTCACACACTCAGCTGTGATGTCCAAGTACCTGTGTGAAGGCTGTCATCTCGCATAGCTCCTTCTTTGTTTCCTTTATGCACCAACTGACTTAGCACATAGTGTACTCAATGCCAGTTGTCCTTCTGAAATAGTGTGCAAGGACAGACTACCAATGAAGTGGACAGCCGAGTTTAAAGCCCCATGTTGGCAAGTACAAGCTCCAGTATCTGTGACCTTTACCCGACCCTGTGCTCTGACCCTGACCTTGCAGGGGGGCAAGTGGGAAGGGGGATCAATAAAGTACCACAAGACACATTATAAACCTACATGTTTCAAAAGAAATTCCCAAGAAAATTGAAGCCAGCAGAATTTAGATAAGTCATTACTCTAATTAGTGCCTCTGATTTGTGCTCTACAGCAGGTCTGGGATCTGGATATCCACATTACAGGCCATTATGGCTTAATTGTGGTTATAACAAAGTGATCAAGTTCCATCACCTGTTTTCTAAGCAGCTGTCTCAAAGATAAGAGTCCATTTTCAAGCTACTGCAGCCTGAAATCCCCTCAGGATAACTGACACGTTATTGAGTTATTTGGTCATCTTAGGGAGATGTATTGAAGCACTCGGTGTTGGTATAGAACCAGCCGTTCCTGTTAGTGGTTTGTCAGGGTTAACACAAAGTCAGATTTTCAGTTGGTTTTAGGGTGAAGGTTTTGATCTATGCAGTGTAAACACTTTCCTGGTCAGGGCCTTAGGATACTGTCTAGTACTCTGAGTCATGACAGGTAGGAACAAATAATTGAAACTAGATTCTGAGCCCATTTCAAAACCCCCTTCACCTCAGGCAATGACCAGCTCTGTCCCGCCCGGCCTTCCCTCAGCAAGAGGCCGAAAACGTTTCCTCTCTGTCTCAGCTTTTTTTTTTTTTTCAAACCTCCTCAGCCAGCAAGAGGAATACTTTAAATTCCTTAGTCACCTAGTTCCAGTCTGGTGTCCTCATACAAGAAAGAACAGGGAGGGAGACAATCATAGAAAATCAGAAAACACAACCACAAAAAGAAAATGAAACGGAGCCGGAGAGAAATAAGAGTTATGTTAGAACGGACAGGACTGTTTTCTTGTATTGCGGCTTTGTATTTCAATATGCTGTGTATGTAAATGCTCAGCATGGTGTCTGTATGTTATTATTAAGGATGTGTTTTGTTTGTCTTTTGTGGTAGAGGTCTGTTTTGTCTTCTCAGCGCTGGCAACATATCCTGTCACAGTCAGCAACTAAAGGAGTGGCCAGAAGGCAAAACTGCAGGGGGATAAGACAGTGAGAGAGAAATGTGGGTGGAGGAGAGGAAGGGGAGAGCATAGAGACAGTCTGCTTAACTGAGATAGGGCACAGATATACAACACAGTCAGTGTGATGGGACACAAATAAATTATGAGCTGCTACTTGGAGCTACAAAACCAAGCTGGCAGTGAGTTCTGACAGCACAGTTCTCGGCTACCAGAGAGGCTGTTGTCTTGTTGCATTGTGTCTATTATTACTACACCTTTAATTCAATTAAAGCCTCGTGTGGGTGTTTTGTGCACATGTGAACACATGAATACACAGTATAAGGATGTCTATATGTTGAGAAAGGGAGAGTGTCACAGAGGGATCAGGCAGGGCAGCGGGGGAGGTAGCTGGGAGTGATAAGTGAAGGAATTCCAGTTAGCAATCGACTCATGTGGGGCTTATAATAGAAAGATAACTGGGAAACAGTTACAGACTTGTTGGGAAAGTCTGCAGTTATTTACCCTAGATGTGTTTCAGCGCAGAGCCATCATGAACATCTCAGGAGCCTTGCTGAATAAAGTGCAGACTCTTCCAGTTAGCCAGTCAGTGTTACCGAGTTATCTTTGACAGTGCCCTTTTCCTACAGTTTATTATAGAAAAACACTCTAGATAGAAGAGCCTGAATGATAGTGGATCTTTGAGGCCAATACCAGTATCAATACTTGAGAACAATATAACAATATATTATATATTTTTTTAAATAAACATACACAACAACAAACAACAACACAAGTAAAGATATTTGCAGTTGAACAATAAAACTGATTATGAAAGCTGACCATAACAGGACATTTTGAATGGAAACATTAAAATATAAGTTATTTTGACTATAAAGAAAACAAAACTCTAATAAATTTAAGTTGAGAAAAATTAGATTATTTTAAAAAGATAAAATATAAATAGGATTGCTGCCAATAAAACATCTCTTTTAGGTATCTCCCGACATACTCACTGATAATGATTTCTGTAATAACCACATAACGGCCAATAATATTGGCAGGCAGATGTATTGGTCCAGCTATTTTAGGTGGAAGCCTAATGAAAGACGATTGGCACTATTGAGCCAGCTAAAAGATAACATGGATTAACGAAAGAATAAATTCACCAAATGTTCAAACAACAGGCAGGGCAGATAAAGTCCAGGTGAGCCTTTGTTGATCTGCTCAGTCCTAATTAGTGTTTCCTTGCTTGTTTCCTTGAGTACTGCTGTGAGTGAGTGTGTGTATATATGTGGTATCGAAAATGTTTGGTGGAGTGCAGTGAGGCCAGTATCTGGAGCAGAGGGCAAGCCGGGCTCCTTCCCTCTAATGAGCACTCCTCTGCGCCTTTCCTGTGTCTGTCTGTCAGGCCTGCACTGCTCCCACAGTCTATGTGCCCAGCCAACCATGCATCCCTGCCTCACAACCCAGCCTGCCAGGGCAGAGCCTCAGGGGCTCTGACAGACTTACTAGAGATCCAGGCCTCAGGGGCCTTCAAAACATTCCCCCTGAACACCATTAAAGCGCAATACAATTAATGCGGATGCCTCAGCCATACGGAGGTAGGCAGAGAATGTTGCAGGAGTGTATTAGAGGTCTCTTAACAGGAGAATAACAGGAGTTAGAAAGTAATTAAACAATGAATAAGAGATTTGATTATCTGAGAGCTGCAGTGCAGGAGAGAGAGAGAGAGAGAGAGAGAGAGAAAGAGAAACAAATTGCCAAAGGAAAGAGGGCAAGGATGAGGAGACCAGAGCAATGTAGGAGCTGATGTATATCTCACTTTGCACAAAACAGTGTTCAAGACAGGAATGTGTTGTCACTTATCAGTTTGAGGTTTGAAGGAATGTGTGGGATGGGTGCATGTGCACGTTAGTCTTTTTGCTCAAGTAGATACTAACATAAAAACACAGTCACTTTAAAATAAGGTCATAGTCTTTTCCATCGAAATCAAGTCATTTCAAGAGCAATGCCTCTCGACTCAGTGTCATTTTGGAAATGTTTTACTATATGTCAGCAGTGTCAATGTCAATCAGGCTCAAATAATGTTGAATTATTTCAGTGCTCCCACCAATATGGTCTTTCTTCAAATTTTCCCCCCCCAGAAACCACGATCCAAACCCAGGCATTCCATCTCAAAACCCATCGAAAGCAACTACTTTGGTGTGCCACTGGCCACCGTAGTCACTCCTGAGAGGCCAATCCCAGTCTTCATTGAGAAGTGCATTCGTTTCATTGAAACAACAGGTAAGAATCTATTTTACTTTACATAATAAGGAGTGCAGGTGCTTCATGGCATCCAGTCGGACGCAGCACAGACTGTTGTTTTCAGTCATTGAAGTATTAACTGTTGCAAAATGATTTCAAAGGATCCATTCTGCCTCTGCGTATGCTATACCTGCCTCCTTTGATCTCTCTTTTTTCTGCATTTTTTTTATCTTAATCCTCCTCCCTGGTGGGATTGTTACGTACTGTGGTCTTCACCGCTAAGAGTGTGATTCTGTCGTCCTCCTTAAGTCACATGATGCAGCCTTTGTGTCTATGTGCACGTGCATCTGTGCTTTCTTTCTTTTGTGTCTCCCTTATTCATTGTTCAGGTTTGATAAATGGTTGTGCTTGGCTGAGCTGTATGCTTTATACATTGGCACCTCCGGGGACATGAACCAAGTTGGGGTGTTAACTTACTTTTTCACAATCTAAATAGTTGTCTCATAAAAATAAAGCAAAATGAACTGTGATGAGATCCATGGGTGAAGCATGTTGCTTATTTGAATATGTATACTACATATATATCGTTGGCTAGGGTTTGTGTGGCATCTCCTAAAGTGGTTTAAGTAAAAGCATCAAGCAGAACATACTGGCTTAACTATAAAAGGAGTCATCAGAGCCTTGTTCAGATCAATGTGATGATGAGAAAAGTCAATTATTAAGCAACAAATAAGTGTGCCATGAAGTATAATGATAGAATGGGTCTATGTTTTTAACTGAAATACTCTCACCTGCTTAGATTAACCTTGAACTTGGTGTGGATTGGAGTCTGTGGCACTGTGCACAATTGTGTGCACTTCTTTAGCCTGTTGCCACCAATCATCCACACACACACACACACACACACACACACACCCATACCTCTCCTCTCCTCTCCTCTCCTCTCCTCTCCTCTCCTCTCTTGGAGTATTGGGAGCACAGATGTGGTTGGATAGCCTCTTCTAACCTTGCTACCCTGTTGCCCAGATGCCAAACCCCCTGCCAGGCTGTTCTGGTGCCCCACTGCCCTAGGACTGCCAGCTTGCCTCTCAGTCTGCCACCAGCTGTTACACTAAACCAGAGATGACTTAGTGCAGGGTCGAAGCGTATGTATAGATATTTGCACACTTTTCTCTATTCTTGTCCTCCCCCACTGCCAAACATTCCAACAATTTTTTTATTATTTGGATATATATATATATAGCTGGTTAAATTTATTTTCAGCAAGTTTTATTTCAATTTCTTACTTACTAGTTAAAAAGACCTTTCCCAGAAAACACTGTGTCTATTTTACCTATACCTACTATTACATAGACTTACATAAATTACAGACCCATAAAATACAGTGTGACATTTATTATTATTCAACATAAAGGTCTAAATGCTGTTTCTGTTTCAAAGCTCTCTCCATGCTGCAGGATTGAAATATCGGTGGAGTAGTATTGAATTATTTAATTACTAGTTTCAAAAATATTGGGTCTAAAAACCCTGGAATCAACCTAACAAAATATTTTCAAAAAGTTTTTAACTGTAAAATATAAACTGTTTGTCTTATAGCAAACTTAATGAGGTTTTGGAAACTTTATTAGACACCTAAGTAATCTTTAATAAAAATGTACACACTCATTGCTTAAAATTGTCTTTTCATCACCTTCAGTGAAGTTAGTTGCATTTGAGCAAGTGAGTTTGTCAAATTGTTGCTGTTGCTTACTGACATACCAAATCAAATCAATCTGTGTCCTGATTAAAGACTCTGTATTTGTGGATTACTGAGGCCTTACAAAACATCCGCCGCCTTCCTCTGTGTAGGAGTAGAGGGGCAAAGCTCTATATAACAAGGCATCACGATAGATTTCACCTCACCTCGTTCAGATGTTAACTGGAGCAGTCACAGCACTTAGTTCTGGGTGAAGGAGAAAAACAGGTTGAATAGGCATTTATATACTGGTATGTGCATGCATGAGGATATTTTCCACCTCTTACCCTCACTCCCTCCTTTAGTATTTCACCTAATCCTCTTGTTTCCTCCTCCTCTCCTGTGTCCGTGTTTCTCTACTTCTTTCTCCTGCTCCAGTCATCCTTCTCCCCGTGTCTCTCCAAGTACCTTCACTTGTCAGATTTGATTTCTTTCATCTTCTTCCTAACCCATATTTCTGTTTATCCTCGTGTCCTATCGCCACCTCACTCAATTCACTGCAATTTTCCCCCTCCTGCCATCCCCCCCTCCATCTCTTTTCCCCGCCTTCATTGCTGTCTCTCCTTCCTCTTGTCAGCATGCTTTGTTGTGTGTGTGTGTCCGGGTGTGTTTTAGCCTGCGGGTTGCCAGGTAATGTTCTGCCCCATAGCTCCCTCTGTCCGATCAATATCACAAGGTAGGAAATTGGAAGAATGTTCAGGCTCAGCTCTTTTTTTTGTAGGAGTTTAGCTTGTTCCTGTGTTATTTGTGTGCGTATGCATGTTTGAGAAGTGAAGCCTCACACACAGTGTGTGCACAGAAATATTGTTTACATGCTAACACATGCAGTACATAATGGCACACCCACACAGAGAATTGCTGCAACTGGAAGGGGAAGTGAGTTACAATGTGTTATTTAGTTTCAATTGTAGTTGCTGTAAGTCAGACTTTACTTATCCTGTATCTGCGTCTACAATCAGTGGGTATAATGGCGCTCGCAGGAAATTACCACACAGCGCTGACACTATGTATGTCACTATAGTGGGAGCTGATAATGAGTGATGTTGTGAGGCTGGTCCTGGACCTGCAGCTTTGACCTACATCCTTCCCTTTTCCGTCTTTCTCAAACAAAAATACTCACAGCTAACTTAAACCCAAACCCAGCATTCGTGCCTTTGTTCTTATCTGTGTAAATGTCATTGATGATCCTCTTACAGTCTTGTGTTCATATACTGTATCTGAAAACAATTCTTTAAGAATGATGACCTTGGTCTATGTGATAACCCACAGATAAAGTCAGATTGTTGATGTCAGACAACTCATAATTTACAGAAACAACAATATTTTATGTTTTAGAGTCATATTTTATTAAGGCAATACACACTGAAGAAAACCTCTTATTTTCTTATTTCTTTGTTGCTTGTCTTAATTGTGCCTCATACCCTCCCTCCCTTTGTCCTTGAGAATAATAGGAGTGGATGTGGTATTTTGTGTTATTTTCATGCATTCTTGTAGAAAGGCAGCTATATAAAATCAATCCATAGTGACTGCTGTTATCTCTCCTCAGCTCTGGCTTTCTCTCAGCATGGTAGCCGCAGTGTGTTCTGCTCACGGGTGCCGAGGAGATGAATGTGTGTTAGCGTGTGCGGGCATATCTGCTGGCCGTGGGAGCCTCCATAGCGATGTAAAGGGCAGCACCCAGCGAATGCCTGTTTTCATGGTGAACTATGAAATCAGCCTCTTGGCTGTTGAAGCCAGACAGATGCTGGGGTCTGGGCTGATGTGGGATCAGCTGGAGCGTTGTCAGACAGTAACATGCTGCAGGAGCATGGTGGGTAACTGCAGGAGTGTTTATCACGCTCTCAGGGATTGTGTGATTGCAGGTTCACATGTGTGTTTTTGGCCACTTGAGTGCTGCTGGAAGCTGTGAAGTCACCATCGTGGTTGTATTTTTAGGTTTCTACTCCTATTTGTGTGTGTGTATTGCATGAGGATATAGGCACCAGAAGCTGATCAAAGTATTGATTTATCTGCACTGCCGTATGGAGTGATAACAGCTTTAAAGAATGGAAAGTTATTAGTTAAAGTTACATTTTACAGGGCTAAAGAAGACATTGTTAGAGGATGCAGATAAAACATTTGTTCGCCACGGGAAGTGCTCATATTTACGTTGACCCCAGGACGTGCTAGTGCTTTGTTTGACCCCAGAGGAAGAGGATGCTGTTGTTTGTTTTGGGGAGTTCACCTTTCCAAGATATCATCGTAAAACTCTTATGCACCCTTTTTATCCACTGACTTATCTCCCACTGCTTTGTGGCTCTTCTTCCATTCTTTTCATTCTCCTCTAACCTCCATCTTTTATGTGTTTTGTTGTTTCAAACACATTTCCTATCCCTCCTTATCTTAATCCCTTTATTTTTTTTCTCATTCTCCCTTTCATCAGTCTGACCCTCACCTCCTATGTGTCCTCACACTCCCCCGCTATCTTTCTCATACTTGGGTGCTTGTCCTATTTTGCCCCCATCTCTCACTCTCTCTCCCCAGCACTGCTACACTACTCCCCTCTCCCTATCTCTCCTCCAATCCCTGTTTTCCTAGTGTCTGGCTAGAAAGCTTTTGTGGGTAATTGATTGCTAGAAGGAGGAGATCGATGCTGTATGCCTTGACTGAGAGCTCTCTCATTTCCTCCCTGCCTCTCTCTATCTCGCCCTCTTTTTCTGCCACTCCCTATCTCCCTCACTCCCTCTGGATTGCTCTTTGTTTCCCTGAATGGCCACCAAAGTGTGAACGAAGAGAGAGTTTCAAGGGTGTGGAGGTGGAACCTTATCTTATATAAATTGGAAAAAAAATATTAATGAACGAAAATGAAGTGAGCTTTCACTCACACCAGCTATCCATGTGCCTTTCCTTTCTGTCACTGTCCTGCTCTGACTTGGTTGCTTGTGTTTTAGTACATGGATGTATTGCTAAGATACAAGACTAAATGTGATATTTACAGGGTTCGTACAAAGTCTTGAAAGTTTGGAAAATGCTTAATTTCATCCGTTATGTTTTCAAGGTTAGGAATATGCTTGAATTTGAATATACTCCTTGAAAAATGCTTGATTTTCAACATAATCTGTTGTTGCATCATCTACATCACAATATATGAAATGAAACGATCCCGTCATCATATTTGTTTGTTGTCTCCTGGCATTTATAGTAACAATTAAAGGCTTCAAGAGTCTGGAAAGTTTTGGTTTAGGTACCTTGAAAGTGCTTGAATTTTACTCTTAAGAAGCTGTACGAACCCTGTATTTATTAAGTGTTTTTTTAGCTGCTGAACTTGAAATATTTTCAAGGGCGGACAGTTTTGAAACTGCTATTGTGCTTTTTTCTCGCAAGACAATGGTTATATAGCATGTGAGGAAATATTAGCTTAGTCAGTAGATCAGTGATTAAATTAGAAAGGCCTTGCAGAGTTATGAAAAATCAATGTGGGAGATTTTTTGTAGTTGTTAACACTTTCAAACTGGCCTCTTTAATAAGTATTTAATTGGCTGCTTCAATCATATTACTCTAGACTGCACCTGCTGTCTAGAGTGATATTCAAAGTATGGAAAAATACATATTCACGCAGGAGGCAAGAGAGACAGAAAGGCAGGATTGTATGAGAAATAGCAGATTGCTGCAGTCCTGCTCTTTTGTCTTGTATTGTTGTAGTGATGAATGGAGAGCTGCAGTGTCTGTTATTGCCGTCACTAAAGTGTTAATTTCGTGTGTGTGTGTTCAATAAAACAGTGCCACAGATTTTACACCTTTTACACTCCAGATGTTAAATTTCAGACACAGCCTCTTCTGCTGGTCAGTGGGTATATTTTGCAGCTCTAAATAGAAATGAAATAAATATTACAAGAACTCAAACATGCAAATTTAAGCGGTTCTGCTGTTCCTTTGTTTTCCGGCACAAAACCTTAGCGCTGCCCTTTAGTTAGTAAATCCGAATGCAATTTTACTGTTACGTGTCTAAAGAAAGGCTGCAAATCCTCAGTAAATCCCATTTATGAAGTTGGGTGTGAGAGGAAAAGCACATGGCATCTGCAGTTCCTCAAGTCATTTAAAAGTGTGTGGCACTAAGGTAGCCTCAGCTTGTCACAGTGCACCAGTGGGCTCTTAGCAGGCCTGCAGGAGTGCTTTATGGGTTTAATAAATAGTGCTAATAGTGTGTTTAGATGGAGGGGGACATAGGGAGAGGCCATTAGAGCAGCCTGCAGTAGCTCTACTTTTTTAGCCCTTCAGAGTGCATCTATACCCCGCATAATGATATGATCAAAGGGTTCTTGGAGGTGATTGACCATCTACTATAAATACTTGATACTTGCTGCAAATTAAACACATAAAAAGAACACTGAGCTAATAACATTCCTCTTCCTCTCTTCGCCTTTCTCCCTCTCTCCATTAGGGTTGAGCACAGAGGGCATCTACAGGGTCAGTGGGAACAAGGCGGAGATGGAGAGCATGCAGCGGCAATTTGACCAAGGTTTGTTACACTCCGCTTACAGTACTCACACGTACATGAGTACACGTGCTCATTCTTGCTTCCGTCTGTTCTCTTACAGGCTGGGTGTGAATAAAAGGCCATTAAGATGAGTGTATGTGTGTGTGTACATCTGCTTCTATCTGTAACAAGCCTGCATCCCCTTAATTAACCAGGGAGCGTCAATTCTACAGAGTGAATTGGCCTTTGCTTCCTTTTAGACTGTAGAGCTGCCTCCTCAATCTTCTACCTGCTCCTGTGCGCGTGTTCACACGTGTGCATGTACTGTACAAGTGCTCTCAATGTGTATCTCCATACGCGTTTCTCTCTGGTGCGGGCAGTTAATTACCTCCAGATTGGTTTGGTTAATGAAGCATGTCGCTGCCGAGATAGATCGCAGAGCAAGATGGCCTGTGTATGCGTGTGTGTACGCGAGCATCCACGCCTGGTTGAGGTTGAATCCAACTCGGATAATCAGAGCTGAAGGCCTGCTTTGAATCATTCTGAGCCTCAGGCCAATGGGACATGACAATTACAGGTGAAACTACAGCGTGGGTGTCTCATAGCCATACTGAAGATGGCACTTCATCAGCTCCCCGAAGATTCAGATAACTCATTACAGGAGAAAGCGGCATCAAAAGCACTACACTTTGGAAACTCTCAAAATGGGAGCTCTCCTCAGACTGAAGAACTCACTAATCGTATCTGTATTCTTTTTTTCTTGCCTCTCTTCTGTCTACACATACTATCTTTGTAAAGTAAAAAGTTATCAGAAAATGGCTTTTTTTTTTAATGAAGTCTCTTGGTCACACACACAGACACACTCTCTCTCTCGCTCTACTAGAGTGGTGCGTTAGTGGTTTTGCTGCCCGCCTCTCTGAGCTGTGTCTCAAATGTACTTTGTAATTGACTACGGTTCATTCTACTTTTATTTAAGCAAAATGATCCTATGGTACATCTCCAAAGATGCTATTTGTTATTTATTCATATTGATTAAATGATGAATTGGGAAGTCTAGGACAGACCTGTTTCTGCAGGCTTGTCCACCAGTTGTTTGTACAATACAAAACAAAGGTGTGAATTATACTTACACTGTAAGTGTAATTTTACATTGCAGTGATTCAGTTTCTGGAAAATCAATAATCAGACAGGAATGTCTGTTTTTGATCCGGAAAATGTACTTTATCACACTGATGCAAAACTCATATAACGTTGATTTGTCAAGCCACCATGCTGTCTTGTTGAATATGTGCAGTTTTAGTTCAGCTATATGACGGGCTGTTAATAATACTACAATTACTAATAGTAGTAAATCAGCTTTATGTGGTGCTTTTCATTGTACTCAAAGATACTTAACAACACAAAAAAGTGCAGAAAATATGAAATAAAAAGTCAAAGGCAGGGAGAACAGGTGCGTTTTGAGATATCTTTTCAAGTTTTTGTTAAACTTTATTTATGTTGCTACAGCTTTGATGCCATTGTTTCAGACTGCTACCCTTATGTAAAATTCCTAGGTGGACCTTTTAATAAGAAAGTTTTAGTTCTCCTGATATAAACAGTACAGCAAAATCTCTGAGGCTTGACAAATTTGTATTGTCTCACGTTATATATTAATTTATAGCCCAGTCTGTGGTTGATTCAACATTTCCAAAGCAAGCTTCACAACAGTACTGTTTTTACAGGTCTGTTGTTTTGGAATGACGGAGATTGTAAGGTGTCTATCTGGTGTTTATTTTGGCCACCTCTCATATTTACTCTATGCATGTAAAACTGTGACGTATATACTGTATACCATGTGTGTGTTTTGTACTTCAAATGTCTTCTTTCCCTTCACATTTTTTTCCCCAGACCACAACCTGGACCTGGTGGAGAAAGACTTCACTATGAACACAGTAGCCGGAGCCATGAAGGCCTTCTTCTCTGAGCTACCTGAGCCTCTGGTGCCCTACAGCATGCAGGGAGAGCTGGTGGAGGCCTTCAGTAAGTCCTGGGGCTCTGGTGTGTGGGGACATGGGGCAGAGGGATGTGGGGGAGACTTCTTCACAAAAACCCGAGGTGTATTGGATTTTGCCTTAAATCCTTTCCCCTTCATTGTAACTTTTCTTTAACCTAACAAGCAAAACTCTTGCAATCCAAATCCATTCATGGGGAGAATTGGATTTAACACTCTGTGAGGGGCCGGGGAATGGAGGAAAAAGGGATGGAGGAGAGAATATTTAAGGCTTCGGAGAGGAGGATGTGGGGATGACTGCACATGATGGAGGGATGCAGGAACACTATGGATAACAGGGTCTGGATGAAGTCACAAGAAAACAGCCATATGTTAGATAAATGAGGGTGCTCCTGCGCTCTCCACAGCCTCTCTTTTTCTCTTTGTGTCCTGTAATCTGTCAGAATGGAGACTTAAGGCGTAGCTTAGTCTTGCATCGCGCCAGAGAGATTTGCCCCCAGGCCGCAAGGCTGCTGTCACTCACCAAGCTCTGCGTGTGTGTGTGTGTTTTTAACGGCCCCGGCGAGACCCTTCAGCCGTGACCGAGACCTGATAAAACTCCTGCAGTCTGTGCCACAATTGAGGAAAAGAAGAGAGAGTGCAGAAGAAAAGTGAGGTGGAGTTGGAGACAAGAAAGCCTTCATTTGGTTGAAAAAATCAAATTGTGCTTTGCATTTTCAGAATTTGAGCTTTTTTACTGAGAGGCGGAGAAAAAGAGAGCTATAGAAAAAGCTGGGTGGGTGGATTTTAGTGGATACTGTCACGGTGACGTTACTTTAAATAAGCTATAGGAAGTGAGTTAAGTTTTTATTACTGATGATGGATGTACAGCAGGAGGAACTGGGGCTGTGTAAAGCCATTACGCCTCAAATCTGTTTTTGATCCACACTGACCTCATTGTGGGAACACAAACTCAAATTCTCTGATTGTAAATCATGTTTGTGATGTGGAGGAGAACATCTGCTGCTCTGACTATTGCTCTCTGCCTCGCTCACATTCACACAGGATGGACTGTGTTAGCTGGTGACGTCAGATTTTCTGACTCACTCCTCGCTGCGATCAGGCTTAACACACCCAGTGTATGTGTGTGTTTGTGTGTGAGTTGCTGTAATCTGTAGGACATTGTGATGGGTGTATGCGTGGTATGTTTCTCCTCTGGAATGTGTGTGGTCTTTGTCTGGTGATTTTTTTCTGGAGTTTTTTTCTTCTGAGAACTGTAGTTTGGTGTGTGTGTGTGTGTGTGTTTTTGTCACTGGGATGTGTGAAACTCGTTGTAGGATGAAATCACTGTGTCCTCTACAGATTTTTTAAGAGCTGAATCCAATTGCTTTCACTATGCTCTTCAAACTCTCCTCTTCTCCATTCAACCCCCCCACCCCCTGTCCATCCTCATCTTTCTGTACTCTAACACCCCTGACATCTTGTCCTCAGATTCCCCTAATCTTTTCAGCCACTTTCCTCCCTCCTCTAACCTCTCGTCTCTCTTTGCCACCATTCAGAGATCAACGATAGGGAGCAGCGCTTCCACACGATGAAGGACATTCTGCGCCGCTTCCCCAAGGAAAATTACGAGGTCTTCAAATACGTCATCAGCCACTTGAACAAGTGAGTGAGTGACGGGGTCAGAGACGGACTCTGTCAGCCGTGCTGACTGCACAGCCGGTCACCCAGTCAAGTGACCTAGTGGTGACATCACCGAAACTAGCACACAGACAGAATAGAGGTTTAACTCAGGTTGAGTCATGATCTGTGTTAATGCAGTCGCTGTCTAATCCCTATTTGTATGTGGATGGTGATGGATATTACAGTTTATTTATGTATTAATGGCTCTGTCAGCTTAGGTATGACAAATTGACTACTGTGCTCCAAAAATGCCAGGAAAAATATGTAGTCTAAATTCAAACTATCAGTGTTTCCCAACCTGTGGGTCAGGACCCCCAAGAGGTCCCAAGATCAATCTGAGGGGTCAAAAGATGATTAAAGGAATAAGAGAAAAAAATGCATGTCTGTCACACAAAATTGTGCTTATTTTTCTACAAATAAAAGATACTTTTACCTTCTTCAAATGAAACAATCTAAGAAGGATAACTCACTCTTTGATTTAACTGCTCACAACTCACGTCTACACAACAGCCCTAACCTTTAACAATGGGCCAGAAGTAGATATTGCTTCATCTAAAGGCGTCTCAAGCTAAAAAGGTTGGAAACCCCTGTTATAGATTAACTATAGTATAGTTTATAGTATAGTTTTAATAATAATATTTTTTTTTTTTTTTGCCACACCAGCACATTGCTCTAGGAATGGTAATGTTGGTCGGTCTCAGTCCACCACTTTGGTCCACACTGAAATATCTCTACAACTATTACATGGATTGATATTTATGGTCCCCAGAGGATGAAGCCTACTGTGATCCCCTGACCTTTCCTCCTCTGACTTTCCATCCATTATCAAGTCAAAACTTAAATTTATTCAATACTTTGGTTTACTAAATACCTGCCAAACTAATGACATTCCCGTCAGCCTCGGCTGTACTTTGTCTTTAGTGCTAATTGGCAAAAGTTTGCATGCTAACGCGCTAAACTAAGACAATGAACATGGTAAATATTACACCTAAACATCAGCATGTTAACATTGTGAGTATGTTACCATTAGCATTGAGCTTACAGCACCACTGTGCTTAAGTACTGCCTCACAGAGCCAGCGCTAACATTTCTGTAGAATCATCTTGGTCAAATCATTTTAAAATGCAAAATATTGAGAGCTGCAACCTTTGGATAACCACTAACAACTATTTTGATAATTGATTAATCGTTTAAGCAAAAATGATAAACATTTTCTGGTTCCCAGTTTCTCCAATGTGAGGATTTATCACTTTTGTCTGGTTTATGTCATTGTAAACTGAAAATCTTTGAGCTTTGGACTGACCTGACAAAACAAGACACTGGAAAATTATTGGCAGATTAATCAATAATGAAAATAATCGTTAGTTGCAGCCCTACAGTACACAGTATACAACTGAGTCAATTCTTCTATCTGACCATTTTAGAAAAAAAAAGGCCCCTGCTGTTTATGCCATCATCTGAAGCATCCGTTTTTTTAAATGTTCTGTTATAAATGAGGTAGTGATTTGTGGCCAGTTAATTTCACTCCTTGGTTTCTTTGTGTTGCCCAGGGTGAGCCAGAACAACAAGTTGAATCTGATGACCAGTGAGAACCTGTCTATCTGTTTCTGGCCCACACTGATGAGACCAGACTTCACCACCATGGACGCTCTGACTGCCACCCGCACCTACCAGACAATCATCGAGAGCTTCATCCACCAGTGCTCATACTTCTTCTACAATCAGCCACTGGCCGACGGCCTCCCCGGCTCCCCCACCTCTACGCTCTCCTCCGGGGGAGGAACCTCGGCCTACTCCTGCATGGCTGGAGGCTACTCATCCTCGCCAACGCCGTCTCCGACTCCCTACGTCCTCCCCGCCACCCCTCCTGTCATCCCACACTACGGCCCTCCTATCCACCATCACCACCACCACCTCCACCACCATCACCATCAGTCCCCACCCCACTCCCCACCTCCTACTCCCCAGTCCCCAATCCCAGCCCTGCTGCCACCCTCCCTGCACCCCCATCACCCCCCTACGGAACAACACACGCTGTGAACCAGGGATCAAGGGAAAGAGGGAAAAAAATGAAGAGGACGGATTACAAGATTCAGAGAGAATTAAGGGTTCAGAATAAGAGATTTTGAAGTTTGAGAAGAAATTGATGAAGATGCATTGAAACGAGAACAGGAGGAAGGAAGAGAAGTTGGGAGAGATTGAGTGAGATGCAGTATGTACAGGGAGAAACCTACATGTTTGGGAGAAGAAGGGGGCGTTTGAGCCTCCGTTGCTTTTAGAAAAATGGACACACACACAAGGCAGAAAAGGGGAACACTGAAGAGCCTCTGAACTGGCAGTAAGATCTTTCTCCCTCCTCGCCACTTTAACCCTTTGTCTCTCAGTCTCACTTCATCTAGACCTGCCCTCCTTGCCTTATAGAGAACCTACACAAAAAACACACTAACGAAGAGTGAGATGTTGCCAGTAACTGTTAAAGGGACTCAGGGAGGGACTCAGAAGTAAAGTGCAGGGGGAATGTGAACTCTGTTATGTTGGGATTACTTCACCACGCACACAAACAGAAACACACTTGACAAATACCCAGTGGCCAGTGTGCCTCCAACAACCATTCTCCTCAATCCCTTAGCCTCTAACTGTGCTGGGAATTTTGGTGGCCGGCGCACATTTTTGCAAACTGACCCACCTATTGTACCTACCTGGAGGTCGTAGCTGGGACAAAGTGGAGCAGAGAGCAAGTCCTGAACATGTTTGTTTATTTCACGACTGTACAGAGGACTTAAGCAAGAAACACGTGTTACTACTCACCCGACAGGATGTTCTTACACATTCCTATCTATCAACCCCTCACACACATGCACGCAGACGAATTCAGTTTCAGTCGAGGCAGTATGCCAAGCACAGACAAAAAAAAATCTCAACCAACTGGATCTGCTAGGTATCAAATTGGAGCAAAGGATTATGGGAACTCTCACCTCCATGGCATTCTGGGAAGGCTCCTCCCAGTCTCCTGTTTGCTCTCTCTCTCTTTCTCTCTGTTTGAACTTCAACCTCATGCCCCCTCTTTGTAAAAACATGAAGAAAACAGCTTAGAAAGTGGATATTTTAATTGGTCCAAATCTTGATTCTACATTCACATTCCCACTGTCCCAATGTGTTTTTTATTTTGTTCTTCATTTGACAAAATCTTAGGAAACACAGAGAAACCCGGGCCCATCACTCAATGAGTGGCCTTGTGTGTAAGTGTCTGTGTGACTGTCTATCTGTCTGTGTGCGCATGTATCCATGCCTTTTTGTTTTACCTGAATTTCCCTGTATTGGGCAGATAGTGGGAATAATTCCAGGGTTGGACCTTCACCTGTCATGTTGCTTCTTTCACGCTGTGGTGGTTTTACGAGTGAGTCTGTGCTGCAGTTTTCACACTAAGGACCTTGTTCAAAAAGCACTTTTCTGAGCACTTTGAAGGCACATTTTAAATTGGAGTTGCCATGACATGACAGCCACCGTTCACTTTATTGTCAGTCCACCCTACTCTCGCTCTCTCTCTCTGGGAGCACAACACTGACATCTAGAGGAAGAAATGGGTATTGCAGACATAACCCCTCCACTACTGCATGGGCGTAGCACCATTTTCCTACTGTGGTTTTTGTAGTGTCAGATTCTCTTATAGGTGCAATTGTTTTTGAAAGGTTTTTCATCATTGTATGTCAGATAAAATTAACTTTAGAACTCATGAAGTGTAAGAGTGTAAATAAAAGAACAGCAGTTTTAAACCTGGTACAAATCAATTGAGATTATATAGATTCAGGCTCTGTAGCCACAAAGCATGCGGCTACATTGCAGTTGATTTGACATGCAGTGAATGCAATTGCCTCTCTGTCTTTTGTTGTTATGTTTCCACTTCACCAAAGCACCTAGCCCTTTGTAGAGGAGTGCATGCCACTTCCCAGACGCCATATTTGAGTTGAAGGAAATAGAGATTTAGGAGATTGAGGCACAATGTAGCGTTACGGGCCAGAAAGTAAGAGCTGGAAACGAGGCTCAAGCTTTGACAGGTGTGAGGCTTTTTATCGTTGGAAATCATTGGTAACCACTGCTCCAGGCCTCAGCACGCTGTCCACAAGGACATAGCGTTATGCTTCAGGAAAGGAGACTCAAACCTGCTCTCGGTGGACTTGGAATATAATTTGGAAGAGTGTAACCACTACACTAGACTCCCCCTGCTGTCACTGTTATGCCACCAAACCCCCTAGTCATTCCCTGTCCAAGAGAGACAGTTTGCTCCGGGAGAGACAGCAGACAGAACAGACAGTCCATTCATCCGTCTGCATGACTGGAATGGAGCATCACAGAATTCCTTAGCCCAGCCTGCTGTTACCGTAGAAACCAGCGAGATGGGGCTCGGGGAGAATTACTGAGCCCCGATCGAAGCAGCTTTATGAAATGTGTGTGTTTGTGCACGCACATGTTTT
Source organism: Maccullochella peelii (assembly GCA_002120245.1). Classification (NCBI taxonomy): domain Eukaryota; kingdom Metazoa; phylum Chordata; class Actinopteri; order Centrarchiformes; family Percichthyidae; genus Maccullochella; species Maccullochella peelii. Next base: position 119,525 of record LKNJ01000638.1, on the reverse strand, counting down.
TTGTGTGAGCTCAAGAAAGAGTGTGTGCATGTGAACTTGTGCGTGTTAATGTTAAGCAGATGCTCACCAAGGTCACTTATTCTGTTTGACACTGAATTGCATCTCTGCATGTCTCCCCAGACTGTCCTCTGCCCAAAAGCGAAAAAAAAAAACCTTTTAACCAATCACTGAACTCTTAAAAGAGCTTTTATCAGTCTACACTACCTATTTACCGTGTGTGTGTGTGTGTGTGTGTGATAGAGGAATTAAGTGAGTGTGTGTTTGGGTGGGTGGGTTTGAGCTAACATGCTAGCAAGCTGTGCTTGGAAGACAGCCAGACACCAGCGTGATCCAAACAAACGTGAAGGAGAGGAATGCAGTTCTCCTTGCGGTCATTACCCCGCTGTGTAACCCTGTTAGCTCGTCCAGATTACACACACTGATCCTCAGAGAAAGTGTGAGAGAGATGGGGGAGAGATTTGGGAGAGTGAGAGGGAGGGAAGACAGACAGAGAACGGGTGAATGGGATCATTATTTGGGAGACGGAGGGAGGAAGGAGGGGGTGACCACTGGTACTTGTGTGTGAACGCCGGCCAGTGGCGTTCCCTGTGTATATCAATGTGTTAATACTGAACTGACTGTGAGGCAGCCAAAGACTGTGGAAAAAAAGGGTCGAGGGAGAGATGGGAAGCAAAGTGACAGTTTAGAAGAACAATTGAATTAAAAATGTGACTTTGGTTCAGCGATAATATGTGGCTGCATTGCTTTTCTTTTTCTTTTTTGTTTTCTTTTTTTTGCAACAATGGTGACAGATGTCTGTTAAGTTAAAATGAGAAACAAGCAAAACTATATTCAAATGGTTGTTTATTGGTATGTTAGGGGGTCTAACACTTTGCCCTTTAGTCAGTGGTGATAGAAAAAAAAAGTTTCTTTTTTATGTTTTATTTTAATAATTAAAAAATACAAACCATTTTTTTAACAATTTCTTTGTGAACGATTGAGAGACCAGCCCAGTATAGTGCATGATTTCTTCCCAACCAAGGAAGAGGGCTCCACCACTCTCACTATTTAAGAGATGATAAAAAAAAATATTAAGAAATAATGGAGGGAAAAGAAAATAATAAAAAAAAAAAAATGAAGTACTGTAAAGTGAAAAGATAACATCAAACAAAAAAACTGTCATTATTTGCTGAGTATGGTAATTTGTCTCAATGGGAATGGTGTATACAGCAAGGCCTTATGTGATCTGTATCATAGTTAATAAATCAAATCTTGTAAAACTTCTGCTTCTTGTCTCTTTGTTACACATCAGAGTACATTATTAGAGTAATTAGTGACGCGTGGAACAGATAAGGAAATCCTGATCCAAGTTTGAGGAGAAAGGTGAATGTCACACAGGTATAATGAATTCTTAATCAACTAACTTTCAGTTAACCACGACAAAGCTCTGGGAAAGCTTTTTTTGTTGTTTTTATCACGCTACAGTTTAACATCAAGAAAGAACTTATAAATTGCTATTTATCAGCATCTTTATCTATGAGGCAACACTTTCCCAAACCAATTTTTAAAATCAGAAAAGTTTGCAGTCAGGGCAGGTAATGGTCTACACTAGCGGTTCCTAACTTTTTTGGTTTGTGACACTATAAAACGAAGAGGTGTCTAGTTGAAACCCCTCATCAGCAGTCGCGTACCGTTGACCGGTTGTGACCAGTTTTACCAAAGTGAGAGATTTTGTTTACTTTTTCAAAATTTTAGAGGCTTAAAGATGTCAAGTTATCCGGTAATTCGCTAGAAAGAAAATAAACAGAGGAATGTGTTTATTCTTCATTCCTATGCTGTTAATCATCTTGCAAGCCCTCAGATTTATCTATCTATTCATCTATCTCTAGACAAGGGCGGCATGGTGGTGCAGTGGTGTCGCCTCACAGCAAGAGGGTTTCTCGGTTCGACCCCACCGGTCGGCTGGGGCCTTTCTGTGTGGAGTTTGCATGTTCTGTCCGGGTTCTCCGGCTTCCTCCCACCATCCAAAGACATGCAGGTTATGTTAATTGATTATTCTAAATTGCCCGTAGGTGTGAGTGTGAATTTGTGATTGACTGGCGACCAGTCCAGGGTGTACCCCGCCTCTCGCCCATTGTCAGCCCCCCCGCGACCCTCTGAGGATAAGCGGTATAGATAATGGATGAATGGAAGACAGTACAGTGTGTTGAATGTGGTGAAATCCTGTCAAATGAGGCACTAAAACCATCGAAGCTCCAGAGACACTTATGGGGGTTTTTTCTCATTTATTTGGGAAGGTGGTCCTCGGAAATTTTTTATGTGGGTCTCAAGTTACAAAAGGTTGAGAACCCCTATTGAAAATTGCTGAAAAGTAGAATTACACAAAACCATTAATAACATAAAGTTGAAATATTACATACATGGGATTCAGTGGATTTTGAGTTTGCAGAAATCTGTCCCTGTAGAGGCCACAGGAAGTTTTTAAAATGTATTCACCTAAAGTCCTTGTCATCTATTAATATACATCACATTCATTTTGCAGATGTTTTTTCGTCTAAAGTGGGAGCAGTCCCGGGCTCTGTGTCTTGCTCAAGGACACTTTGTCATGCAGACGGGAGGAAACTGGGATCCTAACAAACCTTACGATTAATGTCCAGTCTGCTCTATCAACAGAGATACAGCCGCCCTAGATGCAGTTTTTGGATGGAGGAGCAAAATACACAGCAACCAGATCTATTTTTACAGAGACAGACCCCACACGCTTCAACTCGTACTGTAGCCTACAAGGAAAAGTGGGTAAAGAGCAATTTCCATAATCTTTTGTCTGTTGTCTCACTCTATCATATTCTCTATCATACTCGATCAACACTTTGCTGTACAGTGTGTTGATAAAATATATTTAAATGGAAATAGAAGTATTTACAGTAATAGGAAGATGTGTGTACGTTCTTCCACGCTGTGTTCTAAAAAGTTTTGTTCCACACAACATGTGATAGTCTTGGTACCACAGCTTGTTGCTCTGTTCTCTCTTCACACTGTTGAAGGGACACTAAAGCCACAGGGGGCCCAGACGAGGTCACAGCGGCCCACGGGACCCTCCTGGTTCTTGTGAGAGCGGCCCCAGAAGGGCTCAGCCTGTGCCATTTCAGGGTGATGTAAGGACTCTGGTCCCTGTGAGGGCAATGTGAAGGCCTCACTGCCATTTCATGGTGCCCTCATCTGACCTTTTCATTGAGTCAAACCAAAGGAAATCCATGTCCATGACCTTTGTGATGCATCTCTCCGTTCTGGCACAGGAAGAAAAAAAAAAGCGAGCGGCTGATTGGGAATGAAAAGGGCAGGCCCGTGTGTACACAGGACACACGACCCTTGAACTCTAACCTTTAAGAAGTGTCATGAGGGAGAGAGTGGTGTGGGATTTGATTGGAAGTCAAATATGGGGATCGTCAACATTGCTTGGCTTGCCAAATGTGGGGATGAAGCCACTCAGGGTTGTCAGGAATGCCAGGATTAGTCACAAATATGAGGGGAATTTGCACTTTCACTTTGAATTTTCAAAGTGAAACTAATTAATACTATTAGTGCTCCACTGTGCTCATTTAACTAAATCACAATTATCTAATATTCCCTTTTTTCTTTTAATAAAACGTTTCTCCACAGGCATTTTGCTGCTTTTCCTTGTGCGTACACAATGACGCCACTAGGAGGCTGACTTGTCCCACACTACCCATCAACCACTGCTCTGCTGTATCCGGGTAAAACGAGCACGGACCTAATTGATTGGGTCATGGTTTGGATGTCAACAGTGAGACGACGTTTTAATCCCGCGCTCACAGCGAGATGAACGCGTGAGACGAGCATCTGAAGGCTTTTCTCATTGATGTCGAGCTCCACGTTTCCACTCTCACAGTTTGAAGTTGGAGGAGGAAATAGGTTTGACTAAACTCTAGAGATTGTGTGGTGAGAGGAGAGGAGGGGAGGGGAGGGGGTGCTCGGCAAAGTAGGCTTTAAACCGCGGAATAAAGACAAAGAACTTAATTTGAAGTCATTGTTGCTCTGTATTAGAGGCGTGATGTGCTTCTTTAGTGCGAGGCATGACCAAAAAAGTTCTGCGGTAGACAGAGAGGAGGAGGAAGGGGACATGTATGGAGAAAAAGAGACTGGTCTTATGATGAGTCGAGGCACGTATCTCCGCTCAACCGTGTCTTTCTGGGCTTGGAGCTCGCAGCTGCGGCGGCGGGTATTGAATTCAGATGCGGCCTGTCTCTCCGCTCCGGCCGCTACAGGTGGAAATGCTCTTATCAATACGGACTGTCCGAGCCTGACTTCGGGCCGATCCGTCTCATTGATGATTTTAGGTGCCCCTGCCCTCCCTCTCCTCCCGGAGGAGCCCATTGATTAATGTCTGGGTCACAGTGGTATTTCCATATTGATACCTCGATTGATGACGGCGCTCCAGGAACAAGCCATATTGACCAGCTGGAAAGTGATACGTTTCAAACTGTTTGGCGGATGTATTTATGCTTAATGGGCATAATGAGGGTTAGATACATGTGGTGTGGAGGCACAGGAGATGTAGGTGAAAGACCCAGCAATGCTCTGTATCCTGTGAGAAAATCGCATCAATATTACAACAAACAACAACCTGTTATAGATTCCTCTTACTACCACCACCACTAATGTAGATAGTATTAGGCTACTATTAATTACTGGGTTCAAATATAGTGTGACTGCACTGCAGCACGGTTGCGAGGTGATAGTGACATTATTGTGCTTTATGGCATTTTTACCATTCCTTATTATAAGATAAGATGGAATAAGATCTTTATTGATCACCAGGAGGAAAATTAAGTAGGCTATTACAGCAGCACAAAAACAGACCAGTGAGGTAGTAGGATAGAGATTAGTAGAAAAAAAAACATACAAATAACTCATAATAAATCAAATTTAGAAAGCTATATAGGTAGTAAATAAATGTAATATACAGGATTTACTTAAAGACCTTGTCCTTAAGGTTAGTTGTTCCAAACCTGGGAGACAGGACCCCGTGAGGTGTCACAAGACAAATCTGAGGGGTCGTGAGACGATAAAAAAAAAAAAACACAACACACAAGATTATGCTTATATTAACTTTTATTAACTTTTCTCAAATCTTTGCTTTTTTATTTTTACTGGGTAGTTTTACCATCTTCAGGAGTCCAAACGCTATTAAAAGGCATCAATCTGAGAGGGGAACCTAACTCTGGTTGAACTGCTCATATTGCAGCTCATACCCAAGGGATGCTGGGGGGTTAAAAGGTCACAACTTTGTTTCCTAAATGTAGATGATTATGAATTTTTTGTAAAGATACCCTGAAAATATCACAGCAAAAATGACCACAAGGGCAGGCAGAACGGCACAAACACCACATGAAAAAGAGCTTAAATGATCATTAAAAACTCCTACAAATATCAGGTCATATTAGGTTGCATGCCAATCGGCAGCATTTGTCAGCTGCAAAACAAGACTGTACTGAACAGACTGGGCAATCAGTACTTTGGTAATTGAGATTTCAAAGCACCACAAGACAGCTAACAGAGCCTCAAATAAGCCAAATCATCTGTGCCCAACTTGCAGGTGCATCGTTAAAGAAACTGCAAAATTATTTAGTAGGGACCGGTTTTTGAAAAGAATTACAACATATTCCAAAATCAGAAAAACAAAATTCAAAAGGAGGTCATAACAGCTGTCATAAGGATACAGTATGATGGACATACAGTAGTGTACAGGGGAGGGAATGCAACCTAATGTGACCTTTGTAGCTGTGTTTGCAATGCTGATTTACTTATTTTAAAGGTTTTTTTCAGGTGTTTACACGGTTTTGTCAGCCCCATACTGCTGTATGTGATCATATTGCTGTGATATTTCCACGCTATCTTTCTAAAAGTGGCTAGTTGTTCTTCATCAGGTCAAGTGCACACACTGCATAATGCAGAACAACTCCACAGAGAGCCCAGAGTTGTGAACCCAATTTTGCAGACACCCTAATTTAAAGGACTGGGAGACAACAACATGATTCTGTGGGACTTGTTCTGCTTGTTGAGGAGATTACTTTGGAGGCAGAGGGCATTGTGTGGAGATGATAGTCAGTGAGAAAAAAATAAAGCTGATCCCACTTTACGGTTTTAGGGTCAGTGGTCGAAATGGGTGCTCGGCCTCCAGGTCCCCGGGACACGGATCAGGGGCCCCAACATATATCTGCTGATTACATCTCCTGAAGTGGAAAACATGCAAATAATAAATGTATGAGCAACGTGCTTGTTTTTTTGCTTGATTAATTATGCCGTTTAATTCCAGATCCACCACGCCGCTCCACCGTATAATTTCCCAGTGGTCTTGGCTGTTTCTTCTCTCACATGCGCTCTCCTTTTTTTTTCCTCATTGCAAAATGAATCATGGATCCAACCGTCTGTACCCGGGGGAGAGCGGCGAGCTGGCGAATGGGCTGACCAATCATGAGCATCAGAGGCAGAAGACACACAGACGGAGGGAGCCTTTTGTTGTGTGCTGCACTCATCAAGTTAGAAGACAACTACCGATTTGGCCTGAAGAAAATTAAAAGATGAAGTTTAAGGATACAAAATAACCAACTTCATCTGTGTTTATTGTGTTTTCTCTCTCTTGTTACATTAATTCTCGTCTTCCCACCTCTTTGCTCTGCAGCTTATCCAATCAGACTGGCCAGTGTGTGTTTATCTGAGTGGGTGGCAGAGTTTCAGTGCCATTCATAATGTCAAGTGGGACCATGACTGCTCTTCTATTCCCAGTCTGGCCAACCCTCTCTCAGCCTCCTGACAGTTCCAGGTTAGCCCTCTCTCCTCTCTTCTCTCTCCCCTGGCCCTCCTCTTCTCTCCCCTCCAGCTTTCCTTTCCAGCTCTCCCAGGGGCCCCACTGAGAATACTGCTCAGATCCAGGTCTCTGAGCCCCAAAGCCGGCCCTAATCCTCTGCATCGATCGCCCTGAGAATTTCCTCCCCAGCACAGCAGGCCCCGCTCCCTGGCGCTCACGCTCCTCGACCCTGAACAGCCAGCACTTTTCAGTTAGAGAGACAGAGAAAATAGGGTCAGACACATTACCTGTGTCTTCTCAACAGATTGGTTTTGTTGATGTGATGTGTGTTATTAGGTGGTTATAGCAGGCTGCACGTTGCCCCTGAGAGCGCTGGTGTTGTTGCCTCTCCAAATTCAGTTGGACTTGGCTGTGACCGGCTTAATGAACATCTCTCAAAGTTTCAAACTAAGCTATCTATACAGTCTTTCTAACACAAGTTGCAGCCAGAAAAGTGATCTAGACCTCTTAGCCATTGTATTCCTCTACCAATCAGGGCAGTTACCTTGGAAAAGTTGCGCAGTAGCTCAACTAATTTGAAAAAATAGAAATTACACCACGTGTTGCAATTAAGAGTGTGTGAAAACTAGTTAACTAAAACTAATGGGCGAATGGTTGAAATAGTTAGCTAGAAGTAATGCATACATGGTTAAAATAGTTAAATGGATAAATGGTTAGAATAGTTAGCTAAAAGTAATGGATAAATGGTTGAAACATCCAGCTTCTGCCAGTCCAGATGGTAATAGTAGGCAAACATGACCAAAATTACCTAAACATTGGCAGTTAAATTGCATGAAAAATGATTGTTACAATAGCCACTTTTATATAATCAATAGTGTTAAAAAAAAACATCCAGTTTAAAATTTGTTCAGACTGGTAGTGTTGATGAAGGGGTACTTGAGTGCATCTGATAGGGCTGTGGGGTTAAATCAAATGAATAAGGTTGGGAACCACTGCTCTATTATGTAGAACTAGATAAGTTTGAAATATACATTTCATTGTTGAAAACAGTTACCCTCTAGAGAAATCTAAAACACAGATCTCCTGGCGTACGCATAGGCCATATTTCCATCCTTCATGCTGATGAAGATGTAATCTAAGGTGGTGTGTGCTATACAGATATGCTGGAAGATGAGAAAGCATCATTACTAGAGTCCTACTGGGAAAGCTCCCAACCAACAGGCCATCCCGCGTAACATACTTGTTCATAATTTATTTACGCGGCAAGCTTTCCCTGGACTCTGCTGTGTGTTTTACTGAAAGTGTGGAGGTATTCGAGAGGTATTTTCCTCTATCTCTGTCTGCTTGTGAACAAGACCAGCAAGGCTGTGTATCCAGTACAATAGTAGATGATTAAACTTCATACTTTATTAACACATTTGCTGTGTGGCTGGCATGCTAAGTTCATCCCGATCATGAATGAGAAGGGGGAAATCTGGAACATTTGGCCCTGTCAGAATGCTGCTCTGTGGACCAGTTAGAGCATCCCTGTCTATACTGGCATTTAAGAGCCTGTACAGATGGTAATGTATCAATACTCTGTTTAAACAGGGCTCGGAGCCACATTTCTAAATCAGCCCCAGAGATATTTTTGGCAAAATCTGTTTCCAGTAAATTTACAAATTCAGTTGACTTGTCATTCGGTACATCATCACAATATACTGCGGATGCATCTTTTATCTGTATTTGGATTTTATTGCTAGGGATGAATTAAATACGTATGTAGCATTTTCTCTCTCTGCCCATCTTCTTCAGCCTCTCTATACTTTTCATTCATTAACTTTTTTTCTACCTGAGCTGACCGCACACCCTTAGCCTTCACACACACATACACACACTCTATTTTTGCAGCTTTTCCCTCCATCTCCTCACTCCCAGCTCTCTATACTTCAGTGCGTCGCTCTTTCCTCTCATACCTCTCCTTCCCTGCCCTTTCCTCGCGCCTGCTTCCTTCCTTCCCTCACTCTCTCTTCCCATTTTACCGTTGCTCTGCCTGCTCTCCTCTAGTCTCCTCTGCCTGCTCTCCCTCCCTCCTTCCCCTCCTTCTCTCCTCTCTCCCTCTTTCTCTTTATTAATTTATTGGGTTGTTATTCTCCTTGCCTGGCTCTGCTAATGAAGGCAGGATGCAGATGAGGGCGAAGGTCGTCTCCGTAGCGATCGACCCCACCGCCCCGCAGCATGGCACTCTGACTGGCACAGGTCAGTGGCAGCTGTCACTCAAAACACGCACATGCACGTGCGCGCATGCACTCACACACACTATCACTAAAATAAATTCATATATAAAGATATGAGCTATGTTGTATTACAATTAACAATTTATAATTAGCCATATAAATTCAGATGCTTTAGAGCACATACTCTGGCAGTCTCTTATAGCGGGGGTTCCAAACCCTTTTGGTTTATAACTCCTTTCAATGAAGCTGGCAGCGGTAACATGTGACCCTTCATCTTAGTTTGTTCATGTCTGTGAGATTGAGCATCTTAACCAGAGTGATTTTTCCTTCTGAGATTTTTTGCATTTGAATACTTTTTGGAGGCCTAGAGGATGTAAAACTGTCCAGAATTTCACAAGAAAAACGCAAAGATTAGAGAAAATAAAAAAAAAAACCAACTGAATTTTGAGTAGTGGAAATATACTCCAATATTGCCAGTTCATTAGATAAACTTAGCTACCCTCTATTTAATCTACCCTCTTTGATATAAATAGGGTGGACAGTGAGACGATGTGCTATACAACACATAAGATGAACAATATATCAATATATTCTAATCACTTCTCAGTATGACTTTACAATTCAACAGCACCACCACAAATTACAGCCTCCAAAATGATCATAAAGTTGAAAAGCAAGTATTTATTGGATTTCCGTTATATTTGGTTAAGACATTCATGTCATGACTTTCATCTAGCACCATCATGTCAAAAATTCAATTTGTCCAACAATTTGGTTCATGACTAGCCTAAATACTCCCATCAGCCTCAGCTGTACTTTGTGTTTGGTGCTAATTAGCAAATGTTAGTTTGCTAACACACTTCAGTAAGATGGTGAACCTGGTAAATTATACCTGCTAAACTTGTTTTAAGCATGTTAAAATTATCATTGTGATCATGTTAGCATGCTGACGTTAGCATTTAGCTCAAAGTGCCTCTGTGCCTAAGTACAACCTGACTGATCTGCTAGCATGGCTTGTTTCTTTACTATCTTGTTAATCATATTGCGACCGTTTAGAGGGTCCTGACCCCCAAGATGGGAACCATTGCCATATAGAATATCAAATGTGTCCAAAAGGCATCACCCCAACACATATACACACAAATATACACACAGACAGTCTTTCATTTAACACATTAGCACATAAGTTTGCGTGTCCACAGGTTGAAGTGTTATAGCAGTGTCTAACCCCTGCCATGTCGTTCATTGGCCTCGACATGGTGAAGACCTCTGCTTCTCCCTGCGACCCGTATCTCAGCACTTGTAGCATTTACAACCTCTGCTCTTCATCACAGCATGTCAAGAGATTTTTTGTGTGTGTGTGGATGCACTCTGCATTCAGACATCCTGTATGCATGTCGATTTTGTTCATGGTTATTGTTGTGGGTTTATTTGTGTGCTCAGCCATGTTCTCGAGTGTGTTCACCTGCATCTGGGTGTTTATGAATGTACTTGAGCACACTGCAACCACACACACACACACACATCTCTATTAGCAGTATAGTGGTGTTAACAGTGTTATGCCATGCGTGAACCTCCCCACCTTTCCCTCATATCTATGCAAAGCTGGGGTCCTGTCAATCAGTCACCTTGGTGACATAGAGCCCCACCTCCCCAATTAGAGCTGACAGGGCAGGATTAGGAGGGGGGCGGGCCCCCGCCGACCTGCCTACGTGTCAATCACGCGCCGGGCATCCACACGCCTGTTTACTGTCAGATCCCATCTCCGTCTGTCAGACTGCACGGCAACCGTCGCCCAGGGAGGAGAGGAGGAGGGTGGGGGTAGGCGGAGAGGGGGGAGGAGGAGATCTGATCGGAATTAACTATGCTTCTCCCCACAGACCGGCCGTGCTTTTAATTCATGAAAGGGATGAGAGGAAAGTGGGAAGAGAGGGAGTGATAGAGGGAGGAGAGCATTTAAAACCCAGAGCAGGGCCTTCTTTAGAAGTTTTCAGAGTGATGTTTCTTCTCTCCCTGACAATCACTTTTCTTCTCTTGCTGACTCTCCCTCCTGTCTTTCTCTCTCACTTAGACTTCTTTCAAAGGTGTGCTTCTTCGTGCCGCCTTCAAGCTGCTATGATTTATCAACATCCTTCCTCTCTCTGTAGCTGTTATTGGACCCTGTTTTTTTAAGTCGCACAAATATGTATTAGTGGTTTTTTTGAGTTAGAGAGTTAAGGTCAATTTATTTAGTTCCGCACATGCTCATGCAAATTTGTGTCTCTGTTTCAGTGCGTGTCTGGGGCTGAGGGTCCTGCCTACACACCTACAGTATGTGAATACATAATGCTGTGCTGTTATGCTTCTCAGACTGTGTGTGCTTTAAAGCAGTGTCATGTGTGCAGAGTTTACACAATGCTAATATATATGTGTGTGTGTGTGTGTGTGTGTGTGTGTGTGTGTGTGTGTGTTAGCGTGTGTATTCGTGGCTTTGTGGTCCCTGGTGTGTGTGCATTTCTTCTTTTTTAGGGTCTCTGGTGGTGGCCTCGCTTTGACCCCGGTGCCCTCACTCTAATCCTTTAGCAAATGAGGGCTGTGTGGGGCTCAAGGGGGTGTTTGGGGGTCTGCGCCAAGCCACAGTTTTAGGATTAGAGGACCAGAGTGAAGGTCCTGGGGTTATGAGGGATGAAGAAGAGGGAAACAATAGATTGTACTGGAAGAAAAGGGAGGGATATTGTCAGTCTATAGACTATAGTCCGAAAAAGATTTTATTGTTTTTTGGTGTAGAAAGCTCCACTATGTAGCCATTTATAAACCACTTTAACTTTTCACTCATGACTACAGAAATATGTAGTGAACAAGCAAAATTCATACATTCCTTGGTTCAAGACAAATGTTTCAGTATTGGCCTAGCCTGTTTTTGCCTCAACAGAACACTAATACACATTTCATCCAATCTTCACCAAGTTTGGTACATATTATATTTGGATGATGCCGAAAAGGTTATTCATTTGTTTTTTTGATATTTATTGCCAAATTGTGGCCAAATTCTTGTAGACATGGCCTATGTTAACTTAACCGCCATAAGTCTTGAACCACATTTAGATCAAATGTGAACATCTCAACTCTAAACAATCCTGCAAAATGTGATGGCAATTATAGCTTCTTTAAAGAAAAGACATATATCAGAATGTCTCATTTAGCTCAGATCCATATGCACATTAAAAACATCTTCACATTTTCTGTTGCCTTGGCGGAGGTATGAGCTCTCTGAGGTTCTAGTTGTCTCTATTTCTTGCTTCCACATTGTCTCTTAAATATATATTTTGCATTTTGTCTGCATGATTGTCAAGGTGAATTAATAAATGTCAGTTTATTTTGAGTAAACTCAGCTATCATGCAATATGCTGCTGACAGGTATACATGTACCATGTCATTTCTGCTGATAGCTGTATGTTCCCAGTTTTTGTTGCTACCAGGCATATGTGGGTTGAACATGTTTGTGTGTGTGTGTGTGTTTGCATTAGAGATGCGTTCCAGGGTTGTGTCTGAGACGCAGCTCAGGTGTCTGTTGGTGTCTGTTGAACGACCTCGCTGCAGGGAACAGGCTATCAGGCTGAGAGGGAGGCTATCATGTTAATTACTTTACACACACCCCGCCAGCCAAGCGTGCAACACAACTGCTGAGCTCACACACACACACAAACACACTCACACATGCACCTGGGCACATACACTGTTAAGCGAACGCACGTACACACAAAATCAGCCGTCTTTCTTTTGTCGTTTTTTTGTCTTCCCACTCTCGTTGTTTGAAGGCCTTGGACGTCAATTCCCTTTTGCTTTCAAGAAAGATTGTTTTATATTCTAATCAATTCAACTCCGTCCTGTGAAATTAATTGACATTCATTCAATGATTTTAAATTCCACAGAGGCTGTTCTTTTGTTTCAGCCTGTCAGTGAGCTGCAAGTGAGATCGGGCTAAATGTTTTGTCATCTCGCACTCCAGGGTAAGCCAGCTCCAAAGCGTGAGCCTGAGGTCAGCTTAACCTCCTCACAATCTCATCTCTCGTCATCTTTACCGCTCGTGAAAGGGGGAGGGAAACAATGCAGATTCATGATCAGAAACTTGGGTGAAGCTCATTCTTCTGTGGCAGCCTTCATATGTCTCCTCAGGAGGATTTTTTTTCACAATCATGTCAGGGGTTTGAACGGTGAGTCCAGTGCTCTCAGGCCGGAGAAACAGAGGAGCGGTATTGGCTGGGGCAGGTTGATGCCTTTAGTTAAATGATGCTGGCACGCAGAGGGATTGCTTTGGGAAGTTGTCATCCATCATGATTTTAGAATGACTCAAAGCAGCACTCTGCTTTTGAGGTTATGGTCTGGGATCCATGATTGATGTGAAGTGGATGTGTGTGTTGGAGGGAGGAGTGAAAAGGAGACTGTGTGTATTTGTGTGCTAAACATAAGCAAAGATAGGCTGGTAGTTGAACTGTTCCTCTGGAGAAGTTAGTTAAATTTTCCCTCTGCTCTTTTTTTATGTTTTGTTAAGTTAATGGGAGTTCCACTGATTAAAGTTACTCTAAATCAGATAAAAATGATCAGTGTAACATTTTGTGAATCCTGCCATGTGGAAAAATGTCAATACCTATTTATCTTTAAAGAAGCTCTGATTCCTCGCATGTCTTCTCCTCATTTAGTGCATGTGCGCTAGTGCACGCTCCTGGATGCACCCCCGTGTGTATGTTATTGTATTTCTTTAAGCTGAAGCATTTTGTCTATCTTTGCCTTTCTCCCTCTCTCTTTTTCCAGGTTCAAGTCTCACCTAAGTTAATTCTTCAATTAGCGTGATCCCGATATTCAGGAGAGATCATGGAGAGGGCCCCGCCAATCGATGTCCAATTAGCGAGGCTCCCTAGCCCAGAAAAGAGGGGGACAACCGCTGTGGTCATTTTAGAGAACAGGAGGTTGGGGTGGGGTTGAAGGTAGAAGTTTAGAGGAGAAGAGATTAAAATAAGGAAGGGAAGGAGAGGAAGCATGAAAGAGAGATGAAAAGTGGGTGAAAAGAAAGCATTCGAGGTCTGTAAGTGGGTGGAGGTGAGGAGGGAGCACTCGGGTCTGAGGAGGTGGGGTGTAGATGTTAGATGCTCAATCAAGCTGTGTGAGGACAGTGTAATTAATCCATTGAAGATGTCTGATTGCAGATGACTTTGGGAATACCAGAGTGGTGGCTGGGCCTGGGGGAAGGGGGAGGGCAGGAACAAGATGAATGCAGGGATGCGGGGAGTGGAAAAGCGGAAGGGCAAACAGAGGGAGAGAGTGAGATTAATTGAGACAAGGGAGATACAGTACCTTTTAAATGAGAAGGATGAGTTTCAGTGACAATGTAGAAACAGGAAAGAAAGAAAAAAAAAAGCAAGAATTGATCATGTCAGGGTTAGGTTGAACCATCACTCACAGCACTGTAGGGATAAAGACCTCCACCAGATGTCACATGTATGTAAAGAAAGAATCACAAGGCTGCTAACTCATCCCCGAGTTTCTCACTGCTAAAACACTCTCTTAAGAGACAAATGAGTGTCTATCCTGTTCTAATGCTAATATGCTTTTAAGGCACTATTAGCCGGCAGAGTTTTGCTTTTATTTAATGGACTATTAATTTGTTTGAATTAATTTTGTCTCTGTGGCTGCAGCACAAAAGTTGGCTTGGCTTTAGCTCAGCCCCTGAACAGCGCATGATTTACTTACCCACAGCTATTTGGAGGCTAAGCCTTTATAATCTAATTAAATTTGATAAAGCAGAGTAATCATCAGAGTATTATGGCGAGTACTCATTGTACTGATATGGTCATTTTGTTCTATCGTGATGTGAATGTTTTCATTAAGGTTTTTTTTTTTCGCATTCATGTCTGAATATGTTTTAAGCTGCATTCACTTTGTTGCAGTATGTGGTTGATAGCAAAGCTAATGTTCATTGTTTTCAGGAAGACACTGGCAGTAAACTGTGCTGGATATTCACAAGGCTCCACCTCTCACGCATGCAGGTGTAAAACGCTGACAAAAGTTGAATTCTTTAAATGTTTGACTTCTTTCATAGAAGACAGACTGGATCTTGACAAGTCGAAAAGCACTTTTCCTCTCCTGACATTTCATGTCAAATGGGTGCACACACCTGTACAAACAGTGCAGTCTGTACGTAGTAGGGCAGTGGCACATTGTTATGGCTCTGTACTAGTTTCATTTTTTATTTGTCTATGTTTTCATTCATATGTTGTGTATGGGTTCTGTGTCTGTCGCTTAAATGAAATCAGCATATTAATATTTGGTGTCCCAGCCTTTGCAGTCAAAAACAACCCATAGACCTCAGCAGATACTTGGTATCATCCCTGGTGATGCTCTACCAGATCTGTACTGTAAACAGCTTCACTTCATGTTTGTTTCAATGCTTTCTGCTTTCTGTCTAGTCAAACACATAATCATTTCAAGTCAGGTGGCTAACTGGGCCAGTCAATAATAGTTCACTGTTTGCCCAAAAAACTTGTCTGTATATTTGTAATCATTGTTCTACTGTATTGTCCTACGTATAAAATTGGTTACGATTACCAGGCTACACCCTTGAAAGCTAAAAGCTGAAGGTCAGCACTCGAACCTCATTTCACATCCAATTCTGGCTACAAAACAATGTAATCACTGTCCTTCTACTTATGGAACACACAGTACATTGTCCACTGTCATCTTCTAAGGTAGTAAATGAACATCTTTTTTTTTCTTTTGCAGAGCGTTGCACAGTCTGAGAAGAAGAAGACGGAATTTCGTGTTTTGGTTTGACTGCACTATTCCTTTTTCCTTCTTGAATTCATTTACAGAAGGAATTACATTTATTAACTAGAGAAGGCACTTTTTGAAGATTTCGGTGTGAATGCTGGCTGTTGAAAGGCTGACGCTAAACTGGATTGTTGGCTTTAAATATTGAATAATACTGAAAATGTATGAATGATGTAGAATATTGTATTCTACGGTTTGTTGAGTAGCTTACGCTAAACTGGATAGCTGGATTTAAATGTTGAATAATACCAAAAATGTATGAATGATGTTGAATATTTTAAGGATTGTTGAAAAGCTGACTTTACACTGAATTGCTGACTTTATTTTGAAGATGCAGTTGAAAGACTATGAATGGGTTGAGAAGTGGGAAAGGGATGAAGGATGCAAAGTATGAATAGGATTTAAAAGTTGAATAAAAGTCATAATGTAAGAAAGATGTGGAATGTGTTATGGTTTGAATGGAGTTTATAGCTGAAAGTATGAATGACTAGATGTGAATTGGAAAAGTGTAGAAAAGGAGTATAAAGAGTCAACTGCGAAGAAGCAGCGACTCTACTCCGAGCTCTCTCCGGATGTCCGAGCTCCTTACCCTATCTCTAAGGGTGAGCCCAGAGGAAACTCATTTCGGCCGCTTGTATCCGCAATCTCATTCTTTCGGTCACTACCAAAGCTCATGACCATAGGTGAGGGTTGGAACATAGATTGACTGGTAAATTGAAAGCTTTGCCTTCTGGCTCAGCTCCCTCTTCATCACGACAGCCCGGTACTCGCATTACTGCTGATGCTGCACCAATCCGTCTGTCCATCTCACGCTCCATTTTACCCTTACTCTTGAACAAGACCCCAAGATACTTAAACTCCTTCGTCTGGGGCAGTAAGTCACTTCCAACACAAAGGGGGCAATCCGCCGTTTTCCGGCAGAGAACCATGACCTTGGACTTGGAGGTGCTGACCCTCATCCCAACTGCTTCACATGTGGCTGCAAACCGTCCCAGCGCATGCTGAAGGTCACACCCTGATGAAGCCAACAGAACCACATTAGCAGACACACTTTTTCTGAGGTCACCAAACTGGACACTCTTCTCCCCCTGGCTGCGCCTTGAGATCCTGTCCATGAATATCACAAACAGAATCGGTGACAAGGGGCAGCCCTGGCGGAGTCTAACACCCACTGAAAATGTGTTTGACTTTGTGGCAAGCTCTCACTTTGGTTATATAGGGACCAGAGGGCTCATAGCAGCGATGCTGGTACCCCATATTCCCGTGGTACCCCATACTCCCACAGTATCCCCCACAGGACCCGGTCAAAAGCCTTCTCCAAGTCGACAAAACACATGTAGACTGGATGGGCAAACTCACATAAACCCCTCAGCAGCCCTGCAAGGGTAAAGAGCTGGTCCACTGCTGAGCACAGTCTGGACCACTGGGCCAGCCAAGCCTGAAAAGCCTCCTTCTTCAGCTTGACGGCTTCCTTCACTGCAGGTGTCCACCAGCGGGTTCTTAGGTTGCTTAAGATGTTCTTGTACCAGGTACACTTATGAACAACCCTATGCTCAAAGATGGTGTTTATTATGGCCAATCCATGGCTAGCACAGAAGTCCAACAACAAAGCACCACTCGGATTCAGTTTGGGGAGGCCGTTCCTCCCAATCACCCACCTCCAGGTTTCTCCAAGATTGCCCACATGAGCGTTGAAGTCCCCCAGCAGAACTATAGAGTCCCCAGGCGGTATCCCTTCCAGGACACCACCCAGCAACTCCAAGAAGGCCAGGTATTCTGAACTGCTGCTTGGTGCATAAGCACAAACAACAGTCAAAGCCTTCCTCTCCGCAACTTTCAGTCACATCGAGGTGACCCTCTCGTTCCCTGGGGAAAACTCCAACACAGAGCTACGCAGCTGGGGGCTTGTGAGTATCCCCACACCTGCCTGGCGCCTCTTACCCTGTGCTACTCCAGAAAATAAGCCCCTCTCCAGGAGTTTGGTTCCAGATCCAGAGCCAGGCATAGAGGTGAGCCCAACTATATCTAGTTCGTACCGCTCCACCTCCCACACCAGCTCCGGTTCTTTCCCCACCAGAGAGGTGATGTTCTACATCCCTAAATCCAGTCTGCAATGCCGAGGGTTGGCACGCCCAGGTACCTGCCTTTGCCTGCCACCCAGCTTACAACGCACCCTACCCCAATCCCTATCCCTGCAGGTGGTTGGCCCACAGGGCGGCGGCTCCATGATGTTCTTTCGGGGCTCTGCTCGGCGTAGAGCTCCCCTCCCGGTTCTGGCTCCAGGGGGGGCCCCGGTTTCCCTTTTCCGGGTGAGGTGCTACAGCTCTTTTCTGGCCGATCCATCGTGGGTTTGTGAATCGCTCTTAGTCTGGCTTCTCCCCTGGGACCAGTTTGCCTTGGCAGACCCTACCAGGGGCTAGCACCCCGGACAACACAGGTGGCGATTCATGGAGGGGTAATGGGATTTGAATAGTTGAATAATACCCAGAATGTGTGAAAGATGTGGAACATTTTGATGTTTGAATTGAGTTTCTAGCTGAAAGTATAAATGAGTAGAAAACATTTTAAAAAGCTTGAAAAATGTTGACAATTTGTCAATTTTGAACATTACGTCCATTTAGTTTGAAAAAAAGTGGCGGAAGAATAATAATAAAGATTTTTTTGTAGAAGAACAGCATTCACACCAATTAAGGCAAAAATGCAACCTTTAATACATTCAATGAATAATTGAAAATGAACATTATACTATTTAATGGATTGCTTTTTATGTATCTGCACGCGTGGAAGGGTCAAGTCTTGTGTTTATTAAAATCACCATGGCAACAAAGAGGGAGTTTGCCATTGCACTTAACTGACACCCTGCAACACTGACCTGTATAACTGTATTTGCACGTGTGACTCAACGACATTGTCATAGAATTAAATTCAAATTCAGATTAACTCTCTCAATTTGTCTATATAACATTTACCATGTTAATGGAATGATCTAATGATTATAACAGAAATTAATTGTGAAACAGTGCCTGTGCAAACATGTTGCAGGAGTGTGTTTGATAGCAGCAAAATAACGCCTGTTTGTGCGTTTGTGAATATGTATTTATTCACTGTTGATAGATAAATCTGTTATGTTACTTAAGCTTATAAGTTTCAAGCTCAAACACATACCTGCCAACATCATGATACAGTTCGTAGCTTTATGACACTTCTGGCTGTCATGGCTCGAGCAGGAGTGAACAGTATAATTTCTAGGGGAGACTGGGGGGCACATGAGGTCTCGAATGAAAATAAGGTGAAGAGAAAGGGGGCAAAATAAAAATTAGTGGAGAGAAAGATAAACAGCAAGATGACAGTCTTGAGATAGAGTGATAGGGAGATACAAGAAGACTGCAGAGAAAATTGTCCAGAGTGGAGAAAAACAGTGACAGGCAGTGGCGGAGTGGAGGGAGAAATGTAACAGACAGACTCGGGGAGAGAGAGACAGGCAGAGACAGACAGAGCGAGAGATAGACAGTGACAGAGGGAGAGATAGACGAGCTGTGTGAGGATGCAGAGAGTGTCCCCCTCTCTCGGCTGCTGCCAGAGGCAAACAGACAGCCTCTCTGCTGGTGGAATGCTAATGCAACAAGCTGCTCCTCTCTTGTCTTCCCTCCCTTCTTTACCTTTCTTCTTCTTTAACTCTCCTCTGTGCAGAAAGTTTAGAGACCATAAACACAAGCATAGACTTTGATAATGGAGACCCCGGCGCTTTTATATTATTTGCACTTTGTAGATCCATCTGCGCATCAGTGCAAACTCAGGCGCAGTGAGCGTCTTCTCTTTGGAAAATAATGATTTTAATGGGAGATTAGGTGTGTGTGAATGTGTGTGTGTGTTGAGGGGAATCTTAGATGAGTTATTATTTGACCTTTCCTGCACCTCGCCCCCCCCCAAGTCTTATACTGACATCATGTTTGTCTGCAGCTCAGTAGCCATGGATACCGTGGTGTCAGTGGGGGGTCGCCATGTCAGGGGGCCAATCGCCGGTCAGTCAGTCGACCTTTCTCTGTCTGTGTCACAGTCAGCTGACCTCTGACCCCCAGCCCAAAAGAGAGACACAAAGCAGTTGTTCGGGGATGATAAATGTCTCCTGGCTTTACCGTCCAGGCAGGTTGTTAACTTCCATCATTTAAGACATTCACATCACATCGCACAGAGAAATGCCCGCAAGTAGACGATGGTTATTTTTCCTCTTGAACTCCGCCACGTTTTCCTGCTGTGGCGACAGTCATCAGTTCTCAACTTCAGGCAGGACGTAACCTTGAGTGGAGCAAGCCGCCTGAGCCCCCCCCCCCCAGTCTGTCTGTCTGTGTGTCTGTCTGTCTGCACGGAGATGGCAGCTTCTGAGAAATGGCGGCACACTCTGAAGTGTGATCCATTTAGATAGTGGCAAGGTTCTCTCCCTGCGTACACACACACACACACACACGTGCACACTTACGCAAAACACACACCACACAACAAACAAACACAGGCAGTGAGCATGTGTGCGCTGGTAAATACACAAACCTGTGTGTGCACATGGGCACAAAGAAACAGAAACAGATCTCTCTTGCCTCCACACACACACACACACACACACGCACATACGGCAGTCTCTTGACATGCACTTGCTTGGTTGACAAGTCATCTCAGATAAGCTTGAGTGACAGGAAGGGAGTGTTGACTACTAGTGTGTGTAGAACACTCTGGTAGATATCACCACCTTATGATTATTGTAAAGTATTTACTTAATCAGATTTATATTATTTACTTCGAAAATAACATGAATCCATTTCTAACAGATACGGGGCAGATCATGTTTTCTTTCTGTAGAGTTCATCTTGTATCGGGTAATATAAGACTGCCTCCCTCTGTTTCATTTTGGTTGTTAATTTCCCTGCCACCTTTTTCTATCTCTGTTCAAACATATTGCACTGCCTCTGTCATCTAGAGAGAATCTTGTCAGTATTTTGGCAGCAGATGTATGTTCAAGCTATATTTTGAGGATTCAGGCCTTGTATACTGCTCGCTTACACTCCCTCCCTCCACTTCCTCTATCCCCAGGCCTCCCTGTGCTCCATTCCTCTATTTTCTTATCTACTTTCTTCTCCTACTTGCTCCTCTATGTCACTGCCAAATCTCTCCTGTCTGCTCTTCTCTGTCTTCTCCTCTCCCTCCCTCCTACCTCTCTCTGTTTCTTTTACACACCCTCTTCTCTCTCTATCAGTCTCTCTATTCTGTGACTGCTCTGGCTGGTCCCCCTGTGGCACACCGTGTCGTGTCCCTAATTTATTTATAATTAGTGCTCTTTGTCGGGATGCGCGGGGAATGTTAAAGTACACGCCACCTCACTCTGGGTACAAATGGGCTGGTGTTCCTCCATCCTTTCCACCCGCCCCAACTGCCCAACCGACACGGCCACTGGGATGGACAGACCTCACATCCCAAACCCAGACGCAGACTCTTAAAATGATAACGACTCCACAGAGAAGAAGACTGTGCACTGCAAAAAATCTCAATCTTATCAAGTCATTTCTGTCTAAAACTTATTTTGTTAGAACAAGTCAGTACAAATCCTTTTGTAATGAATTTTGTAATAATTTTCTAGAAGTGAGCGTCTCTATCTTAAAACAAGGAAGGAGAAGGCAGTTTTCTGCACTAGAATTAAGAGAAAAGCACAATGATTGTGGAAAATACTTGAAACAAAGTGAAAAAAAAAATCTTACTCCAGTTGCAGATTTAAAAAGAAAAAAAAAGAAAATAAGACTTTGAGACAAAAATGACAGTTTGCACCCTGACTGACACATGCTGAGATACAGATACACATTGTCAGTGCGCTCACCTGTGCAAAGCCTGAATGCAAAACAGAATAACAAGATGGGACAACATGTAATCTGAAAGTGTAATTTATTAAACATCCTGTTGAATTTTAATGGCCATCACTTGTAAAGTTGAGTTGTTTTGGGGGTTTGAGCTGCAGAAAAAAAAGATATTTCTTTATCGCACCACATTAATGTCAACACCGTCTTTACACATGACGTACATGACCAGGAATGACGGCGCTGACAGGACTCACTGTGTGTGTGTGTGATCAGCCAGGAAGAGCTATTGTCCTTGGGCTGAGAGGGCACCTGGCTCCTCTTCCCGTCCTTGTGATCTCTCTCTTCCCTCTCTCTCGTGCCGCTCTATCCCTTCTCTATCTGTCTCTTCCTCTCTTCTCTCAGCTCGGATCCCTTCATCCCCCCGTCTCGCGCTCTCCCTCTCCTCTGCCCAAGGCAATGCCGTCCTGCAGGCTTTGATCAGGGGGCCAGGGAGGAGAGAGGAAGTGGGTCAGAAAGTTGTGCTGGAGACTGCAGGAGAACAAGGCTGGAATATCGAGTAGGTGAGGCTGGGAGAGAGAGCGAGGGAGAGATGGGGTAATCTAGTGAGAAAGTGATAGAGTGAGAGAGGGTGAGATAGTGGGGGAAAAGAAGAGGGAGGGAGTAGGTAAAGAGGAAAAGGGAGGGGGGTGAAATGGGGCAACTGTGAGAGGCAGAGGGAGGGGGGGACTGCCTGAACTAAACGAGTAGGAGATAAAAAGAAAATGAAGAGAGCAACAGGAGGAGATAGAGGAGAAGGACGTGGGAAAGGAGAGGTGTCTTCATTTACTGAGAGGAAAAAAAGACAACACATTTGTCTTGAACGTGATGCGCAGCATTTTAACAGCAGGTTGGAGGATAAGGCCCTGTTTTAACTAATCTGCACAGTGCAGGACAGATAGTTCAGCTCAATGTGTGTGTGTGTGTGTTTGCATAGACCTTTCTGTGTGTGTGTGTGTGTGTGTATCCTGGTAGTATAGCGCTTGACTGTGGCTCTTTGTTTTTTTTAAAGATCATTAAGATGCATGGTGTATTAATATTCAGATCAAACAATTAATATTCGCCGAGTGTTTCTGCTCTCCTTGTGTCGTCAGCTCACCTGGGACTGGGGAGGGCAGAGGGGGAAGAATGGAGGAGNGGGGGGGGCGATATGGGAGGGAGGGGGGCGCAAAATTAGGAGTGATTTAGTGGGACTTCTGGAGACGAGGGGAGCAGAAGGTACAGTGGAGGTGGTGGAGGTCCTATGAGGGGTCGGGTTTATTGTGGTGGACAATCTGGCCGTTCAGGGCTGCGGGGCGGGGGGTGGAAGGTTGGGGTGTTTGGGGGGTCCACCGCTGGGACTGTGAGGTGAGAGGGGTGAGGGATTTTAGGGGGTAGCAGGGAAGCAGAGGGGGTTTAGTTCTGGAGTAATTGGGCCAATGGGAGGCTAACCATAAATGCACACACACACACACATTAAAAAATACAAAAACTCACATGTTCATATGCACTGATGCAGCACACACACACACACACACACCTGCCACACATACACTAATTGTATACACACAAAACCTTCATATACTCACGTTGGGGCTGCAACTAATGATCATTTTCATTTGTCAGACAACTGTGAAAAATGCCAATCACATTTTTCTAGAACCCAAGGTGAGATTGGTTGTTTTTTTTCTGACCAACAATCCAAAACCCAAAGATATTTAACTTTTAATAATATGTAAGTGATAAAAGCAGGATATTTGAGGTTGGTAAATGACAGTTAATCAATTATCAAAATTGTTAGTTAATTTTCTATCTATTGTCTATCTAATAAATTACCAACTCATTGTTTCAGTTCTATTCATATAAACAAATGCACTTCATTGCTTCCTGTATGCATATGTGTACACACACACACACACACACACACACACACACACGCACACACACCGAGCAAGCACTCCACTCAGCTACAGATACACTCAGGCATGCACAAAAGCGGACAGCAAATTAAAGTGGTAATTACTTTTAAGCCCAGAAAGGTGAAGGATTGTATGGCAGGGAGCAATGGGTCACTGTTGAATAGAGAATAACGTAGCAGGCAGACAGTGTGAAAGGCAGATATGCATCTCAATGAAATATGGAGGAGCATACTCAACAAAAGGCAAAATGGCTCCTTAATGGCCACATGCCCTCAAAGAATTATTGTCTGATAGATTTGGCATATTATCTACTCTATGGCAGTTATCTTTAAACACCCCTTTCATACTTATCATCCATGTGCGCTGCTGAGGCGAAGGTGAAGAAAATGTTGTGTTCTGCTTTGCTAAATTTTTATAGTCTTAAATACTACACTGACTGCTACCGGAGTCAGGACAAGTATTTCATTTCTTGACTGAAAAGGACGTCAGATGAAAGCAAATTATTTTCCAGTGTTGCAGAGATGAATGCATCATATCAATACCGTTTATTAAAACAAACATTATTTTAAACAGATTTGTATCAAGGTTACGCTTCCTTCTGATTTAAGGGTATTTAAGCAGTTTATCCTAACTTTTACTTCCTAGTCAAGTTAAACAATACTGGACCCTGCACTTCAGATAATGCAACTTGATAGTGTCTTTTTGGTCTAACAGAACTACTAAACTGAATATTAGTGGACTTCCCCTTTAAGTTGCCTCTGTGAAAATGTTCTAATTACTAGTTGACGATCAAGAACATCTCTTTAATTATTCAAGTGTTAGAAGAAGATTGGAGGAAATTTAAACTTTAGGTGATGAGAACATGTAGTAGTAGTCACATGTGGTAGATCACTTTCTTCAGCATTCACTACTCTATGTTGAATCTTATCCAAAGAAACAATATTATACAAAAGAGAAGGACTATCTATTTATTTGTTAAATGTTGTCGTTTCTTTGTGTGGTCTGTACATATATACAGATACTGTATGTTCTGATCAAATTTCAATATGTATACAGTATGTCTGATGTAGCTTGGTTTATTTTTGGAAGTATTTCAGCAGAGCAACTTCATTTTCATTCAGTGCACAAGCACAGTGTGTTTTAGCTGTAAAGAGTCGGCCAGTTTTCACCATTTTTGTTTCCTATGGAAACAGAAAGTAGTCGGTGGTAGCCCAGAAGACGCATAATAAATCCGATCTATCTTTAACATAAAATCGCCACATGTTGTCCTCCTTTAGGATTACTGACCTCAGCGTAAAGTGTAGCTTCCAGTTCTCAGCTTTTTTTGTGTTTGAGTAAATACTAGTCACCTATGAACACTGAATGTTGCAGGAATAAAAGCTTTTCATTCATTTGACAAAAAAAATCAACTCAAAGTCCACCTACTAGCTTTTAACCACATCTTAGAGTGTTACAATCATGCCAGCTCGGGCGTCATTGCTCTATTAAAACAGACAAACAAGCAACAGGAAATAAACAAATTCCTTGTGTGGAGCACGGTGGCTACATCAGAAAACAACTGTCCAGGCAGAGCAGCAGAGTATGTAAATTACGTGCTCAACGCAACACTGCCACAGAGCTCCAGTTTCATCAGAGGCCAGATACTACCTACATGACTACTTTATATCTGTATGTGTGAATGCAGCGTTACTCAGCAGAAGGAGTTCAATTTAGTCAGTAAGTGCACTTTGAGTTAAGATTTATTTTGTTAAACCATTGTTTCCAATATCAAAAATGAATGTTTATGCTCAATTTCCATTAATTCTTTAAAGTTCTTTGCCTGCTTTCAGAGGTGTAGTACATAATATTCTTAAGCACAATTTAGAGTTACTTGTACTACTTCTATTCCACCACATTTCAGAAGGAAATATTGTAGCTTTTACTGTACTGTGATATAGATTAAGCTACCCAACAGTATATACAGTGGTTAAAATTAGCTTCACCTCGTCCAGCTACAATGAATTAATAATAATACATAAAGGGCTATTCTGCAGAACTTTTACTTTTAGGTAAAGGTACTACTTCTATGCTTTTACTTAAATAGGATTTCAAATGGAGGGCTTTAACTTGTAATTGAGTATTTTCTATGTGGTATTGCTACTTTATTGAAGTAAAGGATCTGAATGTGTCTTCTATCAGCGGCCTGTTTGAACTGTGTCTCTGAAAGAGGCAGTTTCCTGTCACTACATCGAACTGACCACAGCCGATAGCATGTGTAGACAGGCGGAGAAACAAGGCCAGACATGGGTGTGACTGTCTCACTGACTGCAACAGTCGTCACGCTATTCCACATGCGTGTGCAGAGACACACACACACACACACACTGACTAAGGATTTTTACCCTTATTTACCCACTCGATTCAATTACATTTCTCATTCATCAGGCCGGGTTAATTCTCCAGCCTGAGGTTGTCGTTTTTGTTACTTCCAGGAGCACCCTGATTTGTGAAGGGAACACCTGTAATACGGCTCCGCGAGGCAAGCCTCCGGTACTAAACTAAGCCTGTGAGGGCTCAAACACACACTGACACACACACACAAGCAGAGTCAGATATTCCCTTCCAGTCTCCTTCAAGGACGCCTGGGGAAGACTTGGAGGACAAAATCACACACTCCCTCTCCCAGTGTCTCAGACGCGCTGCACTTCTAATGCAGACAGAAAGCCTCCTCCAAAGAGACTAGGCACACACAAACTCCCTCTCCTGCGCAGACACACACTTACACTCACACACACTTAAACACACAAATACCCTGAAAGGCCCTTCCACCTTCCCATCCATGTGAGAAAAGCAGGACATTTTCTGTCTGTGTTGTTTCTCTTATTGTCGCTCTCTCCTGCTCTCAGCTGTTTCGAGCTGTTGAGTGTGTGTGTGTGTGAGAGAGAGAATATGTGTGTGTGAGGTGGAGGGGGCTCACTGGGACTCTTTGACGACCTCATTCACCCCCCCCCCCCCGGGTGCCATGCCCGATAGTGAGGCGGGAGGGTGGGAGTCGGACAAAAAAAACACTGAATGCGTCTTCATTTGCCTGAACTTTTCACACGTCTTTTTCCTTTTGTTGCCGGCTGCCCGTTCACTACAGTGCTGCGAGCCACTCGGCCAGTTTCCGCTGGCAAGACAGCCAACCAAAGCAGCACTTTTCCTCCCCTCTCCTTGTCACCCCTATCCCCTCCTTTGCACAATGTTAAGCCCATTTTTAGCTTGACATAATCTGAAATGGTACTTAAGTGAATTTATGTCTACCTCAGTGCATTAACTTCTGCTATTTCCTCCTTTATGTTGCTGTTTTTTTTGTTTTGTTTTTTGTAGTGGGTGCAGCGACGGAGGGAGCAAGAGATTTGAAACTCAGACCACGGAGTAGACAGCCTATCAGTATTCAGTAGAGAAAGTGAGTGATGGAGGGAGAGAGAGAGATGGAGAGAGAGAGAGAAAAAGGAGGAGGGGGTGATGTATCAGTATTCTGAGTAGTGTTTGAGGGCAAGGGGAACGAACAGAGGAGAGGGGGGAGAGGGGGAAGGAAGGAGATTGGTGGGAGAGAGAGTACTTGAGTGAGTCTCTGAGTGTGATTATTTGTTCACGTACACTTGCGTGTGTGTGTGTGCATCTGTGATCGTATGTGTTGTTTGCCTTTGTGTGTGTGAGTCTGAGCACATGTTGGCTATAGGTTGTACATGCAGTACATACAGTCAGTGCAGGAATGTAACTAAGTACACTTACTCAAGTACTGTACTCTAGTACAATTTTGAGGTACTTTACTTGAGTATTTCCATTCTATGCTGCTTTATAGATTGAGAGTGGGAAGGCAGGAGGCCCTGACAGGCTTACTAAAGAATGCAAACATTTATTAACAGAACCAATGTTAAATATGTTAAACCATTAATTTGATACTGGCCTCCTACTGCCATCACTAAGAGTGGCCAACAGTTTTTGTAATTCTCAAGTAGAGGAGTGCCCAGAAAATCCCATCTCACTATAAAATTCTGAACCATGTCAAATGGCTGTATCTGGGCCCCATTTCCCAAAAGCATCTTCATTATCTTGGCCTTACAGGTGCCCTGTGGAGTTTCCTTCAAAAGTTATGTTTACATTCAGTGTTACTCGCCAAAATGTATTGTGTATCCTTACAAATGTTTTGAATACATTTCCCTTTGCAAAGATATATTTTTTAAATTTTTAAATCCAGCATTGTTTACATCTTGTTTACTAGCTTGCATTCTTCCTCTTCCCTGCCTTTGTTGCTGCATATCTTGACCTGTTACCACCACTTGTAGATTAGCAGAATAGTGTGAAACCATTGGCGAGAGTGTGCACAGCGTTACCCAAGTGAGCGTGCATGTACGTCATCAAGAGACAAACACAGCGGGTAGAGCTCCATAGCTCTACTAGAGGTGAACTTGACAGAGAACGTCTAAGGTCTACTTTATACTTCTACTCCACCACATTCCAGAGAAAAATGTACTTTTTACTCAGCTACATTAATTTGACAGCCACATCATTTTATAAAATATGATGCATTGTTAAACTCTGCTACAGTATATAAAGTGGTTACAGTTAGCTCCTCCTCCTCCAGCTAAAACATATAAATGCTGCTTACATTTTAATGCATCAGTAATAATAATATACCACTCATAGGGGTCCTTTATGTGCACAGTGAGTATTTTCACTTTTAAATATACTTTGCTGTTATAGGTCTGTGCCTGTACTTAAGTAAAATTTTGAATGCAGTGCTTTTACTTTACTTTAAACATACTAATTAAGTATGTTTACATTTTGCTATTTCTACTTTTACTTTTACTCAAGTAAAGGAACTACATACAGTGTTATTGTTTGGATAGCTAACAGGTAGTGTGTTTCTGGCTGGTTGTCTTGCAGCTGTTCACTTGTATGGATGTTGTGACGCTATTGCTCAAATTGTGGGGACAAAAATCTATTCACACGATCACATTGTACGGGTCGTTTTGGAAGACAATGATACATTTTTCATTTAGTATGGAGAACAAAAAATATCCTACCCACAAGGTGAAACATTCAATATGAGGGTTAAAACTTAAGGTTTAGGTTTGGGTAAGTCTCCAAGAATGAACGTAAGTCAATGTAATGTCCTCCTAAGTGACAAAAACAAGAGTGTGTGTGTGTGTGTTTGCACGGGACAGGAGTCACAGTTTACAATACGTGTGGATGTGATGGAATCTCCCACTTGTTTCAGTCATCCCTTCTCTCTCCGTCTCTCTCTCTCTCTCTGTCTGTCTCTCTCTTTTACTCTGGCTGCTAATCAGCATTTGAAAGGCAGCTTTGACACTGAGAAAGAAAGTGAGGGGGGCAGAGGGAGGTGGGGGTAAACGAAAGCATGAGACACAGTGAGTTAGGGAGGGAGAGCCAGAGAGAGACTGAGGCGAGGGGCTGTACAAGCATGCCTTTTATATTTACTAGTGACTGAGAGAGAGGGAGCGAGGGAGCAGCTGAAGGCAGAGACAACTGGTGTGCACGGCTTTCCCAAGAGGAAATGAAAAGAAAGAAGCTCAGCGAGGAGAGTGAATGAGTGAGCGGGAGAGAGGAAGGGTGGGAGGGAGCATGCCGGCTGGAGAGAGAGAGAGAGAGAGAGAGAGAGAGACGGAGTGAGTGAGAGAGAGAGAAAGAGAGAGAGCGTGGAAGAGATTCTCACACTGGCTGTGTCCTAATCCGAGTCCATCTCCAAGAAGCAGCGGAGCAGAGTGTTGGTGAAGTGAGTCTGAGAGCCAAGGAGAGCTACATCAGCTAGCCCCACTCACACACACACAAACACACACACACACACATACTCTCTCTCTTTCTCGCTCTCTCTCTTTCACACACGCACACTCTTTTTGCAACGGGAGTCCACGATGTGTCCGGCTGCACGGCCACGGCTTTTGTGAAAGTGAGGGGGTTGACGCTGCCCCTGTCCCAGCCCCCTTGGCTCACACACACAGTGTTTGTTTGCTGTGTTTAAGCTCGAGGTGCCGGTGGAGGTGGTGGTGGTGGTGGTGGTGTGGTGGGGGGGCACCGCCAGGGCAGAGCTGGGGCTCCGGAGAGGAGAAGAAGAAGAGGAGGAGGAGGAGGAGGAGGAGGAGGAAGAGAGAGACAAAGTGGATCAGATCAACAGCAGCAGACTGAACGCTGGAAATGCCCGTCAGGTGAGTAGATAATGGATCTTACAACTTATGGTCAACACTCACACACGCACGCGCACATTCATGAGTACACACACTTTCTCACTCTCCTGCTTGGTTTTCTCACACACACACACACACACACACACACACACACACACGCTGACACACACACACTCACATACGCACGTTATGAAGTTGTGTCACCTTTTGTCAGATTTTTGCTGTTAGTTTGAAATGGATACATTTTGATGTGTCCAAAATCTTGATGAGGATTAAATCGTGTGAAAGACAAGTTTTATTGTAACTTGTATTGTTAAATTTACACCTGAAGTAGTTTTTTTCTTTCTTTGAGGTAAAATATCAGCATGTATGCATCGATGGTAACTTTCTGCTGAGTTTAATTAAGAACAGAACAGAAATAGTACACAATTATCACATTTATTTGACTAAATTGGAGCATTAGCAATTAGTATAAAGTCAAAATCATTTACAAATTATAAAATGAAAATAAAAGAATGAGGAGATTTATTTTAAAATAGACCTTAGCTCTGCTTACTGGGGTCTCTTTTTACTGTGTGACAGCAACATGTTTGAATGTACATTTAATTACAGAAAATACATAGATAAATGTGCATATTTTAGCATAAAAGCGTAGATTTATAATTTACTATAAATTAATATTGATCAGATAATCAGACTAAACGTTTGCTCTTCCTTGAAAGCACCGGTATTGCTTCTGTGCATTTCATCAATTTAATGTAACTGATAAAATGTTTTCACTGCAAATATTCCAATCTTTGCTTTTCAGATAAGCCAAATAATTATGCATGTTTATGTTCTGGGCTGAATGAACGCAATAATAATGGCCCACCACTTTCTGATAAATTGAGTGTGTGCACGTGTGTGTGTGTGTTTGTGTGTGTGTGTGCTGGACTGAGATATAGAAGCAGAGAGTGAGTGGCTGCGTGTCCGTCTCCACCCGCAGAGGCAGAATTGGTCACAGTTTACTGGCTTAGTAACATTCGCTGCCTTCAGGGTGTCTGCAGCAGGTGGTCCAAATTGGCAGAATGACTGTGACAAACGCACAGTGTTCGCTGCTGCTGTAAAGTAAATAACAACATCAAACCATCGCATAGTGATTTAGGTTGGGTTTTTTTCTTTTTTTCTTTCTTTTTTCATAATTTGCAGTTATTGTAGTTGGAGGCTTGTCACATAAAGTAAAAGTCAGACCGTCAGAGTAGTGGAGCAGTTATTTCACAAAGGAAAAAGAGTGTGTGCAAATGTCAGGGTGTTTGTATGATTTCCTGCAAGATTCCCTGTGTCTGTCCATATGTAGATATTTGTGTTGAATGTTTCTGTGTGCTTCACATACCCTCCCTGAATGTTTCTCCAAAATCAGTGTTGTGTGTTTGCTATAAACTCTGCTGTGTTGCTGTGTTTCGTACGCCACCAAACAGCATCATTTGCACACTTCAGATAAATTCAAACCAAATAACTACCTGCAGTACAGAGTCACTCTTTCAGGTGTTCGGATGAAGTGTCAAAATGTTACTATTAGTAAAAAGAGTTACTGTCCATACTTTTACATAATCCGGCAGTTTTTAGTAACTTACTGCCAAAGATCAATATTTATATATCTTTTTCCAGCTTTTTAAAATGTTATGTAAATAATATTTCTACTTTCCTGTCGGCACTGCTTCAATAAAGATTGGATATGGCAGCAACGCATGTGTGAAGGAACACTGACACGAAACAGGGTCAGACTGTGTCATCACACGTCCGTGGTACAGTTTATACCCCGGCCCACTGAGCCACTAAGCCTCTCCATCCGTTTCAGTTCTCGCATGTGCAGGACGCTTTTGGTCGTGACCCACCATCAGGCCTTTTTTTATTAGACCCAGACGCAGGTTTCTTCTTTGGCTTTTTGGATTTAAGGAGCTGTGGTTCGTGCCAGCAGCCAACTGTGTGACGGACCCTGACTCGGATTGCTTTGTGAAAAAGTGAAAATGTTGGCAGCAAAGAGTT
This sequence comes from Maccullochella peelii, assembly GCA_002120245.1. Classification (NCBI taxonomy): domain Eukaryota; kingdom Metazoa; phylum Chordata; class Actinopteri; order Centrarchiformes; family Percichthyidae; genus Maccullochella; species Maccullochella peelii. Next base: position 87,728 of record LKNJ01000638.1, on the reverse strand, counting down.
CCTGTTTGAAGACTGCAGACAAAACGAAGTTGAAATACATTTAATAAAAAGGTAGTTGGAGCTGTTGTTCTGAGAGAAATTCGATAAAGCGCCACTTTTATTTTTCACACACCATACACCACTTTCAGTCCATCAAAGATCAGCGCATGTGTGTGTTTCTGATGATGCTGTGAGGTTAACATCTGGTTTTGTTTGCCAGTTGGTTCTATTTTCTGTATTAATTTTGCATAAATAATGATCACGTGACTAGATAAGGTTAATATCAGTTATTTAAAAAAATGTATCTTGGTTGATAGACAGAAGCAGACAGCCACTTTTTGTGAGTTCTCAGGTAGACAGACACCTCTCCTCTCCCTCCCTTCCTCTTTCTATTCCTCTCTTGATATTTTTGTCTCTCTCTGTTGCTCTCTCACACACACACACACACAGACACTAAGGTGGTCAGTGTCTGATGTGTTGACAGACAGCCACTCACACACGCCTTGCTCTCGCTGTGCGTGCACGCGCACGTGTGTGTGTGTGTGTGAAGAGCGTTGACAGACAGCGTGTGGGTCTGTGACAGAGGGTGTCAGCGCGGTGTCAGGGAGATGTGTTTAGTGTCACACTCTGCTGACCTGATCTCTGGTCGGACTGTCCACTCCGGCCCCGCTGTGGCTCCTTACATAACCCTCGCTGTCATTCACACATCGGCTTGAAGGGATCCACCAGGCTGCGCACACACTCACACACACATTCGGTTACTTAGTGACGTGCGCACGATGTATAGGCATCCGTAATCACATTCACTTTCCCTCTAAATCGAGTGTCAGATCAGGTGCAGTCTGCAAATCCTCCTCACAATCACTCTTTGATGTCTTTTTTTCTTCCCTCTTGTTTTCTAATTTATGCCATGACATAAAGCAGAAGTTACAAAAAACACTATATCTGGAAATATTCAAACAAAGCGTCGAGCTCCAAGCAGTGTGTGGGAATATCGTATGAGGCCAACAGGTTTTCCCAAGTGTGCTGCAAGACACCTACACAACTTGTGCAACTCCTATCAAGAGTTTGACACTGCTCTGAGCTCTGACATTTGCACCATGCTAATTGATTTGTCTGTATTAGCATGTGGACATCTCGTGTGCTGGTGTGCAGAATGAGGGTGTGCTTTCAAGTCCATACACACACACACACACACACACACACACACACACACACACACCAATGTATGTGTGTGTTGGAGAGAGTGAGTGACCCTGTGTGCTGTGCTTTGGCCTGTGGTTATTTGGAGGTCAGTGCTGATGTGGTCTCTGCCTGCGGGAGTGGATTTACCATCCTCTGCCTTATAGAGACCTGCATCCACTTAGCTGACTCTTCCACAGTCAGAGGGAGACGTTTCTGTCTTCTTTCCACCTTTTCTGTTTGTTCACCTGTAACTTTTACAATTTTGGGAACATTTGAGAATGAGAAACTCTGTATATAGATATTATCAGCGTTCTCCTTAGATGTGACCACATTGCCATTCAAAATAAGAAGCTTTTATCATTGACATTCCTGTAAGTCCAACTTTTCACCTTTTGCCTGGCCTAACATGGAGGTCGGGGGTATTTAACCCCAGAATATATTGCAGCTATTATTTTGACTTGCGCTATGTTATTGACCCACAATTTTCTCTTTCAAGCACAGATATCATAGAGGTCATGGATGGTTAACTTCATGATGGACTGAACATGTTTACTGAATGCTGTTTCGATTCTCAAAGTTCTCTACTTTTAGACGTTTTGTGCTTTATTTTGCATTCATACATCTGAGTTCCTCTGCTGAACTATTTTCATGTTTAGCTCTTCATATTTCATCCCTATCACGTTATCACGCTTACTGTTGATCCTGCGTCTCTTTATGCCCTTTTACTAGCAGGGGAAACTAAACCCAGAATGTACTGTACTACTTCTGATACAGGGTTGAAGGGTTTAAGATTGAATGTTTTGTAAAACCATATAAATTGTATATTAACTTAACATACTTACCTATTTTATTTGGATTATGTTGTAGATACGGTTGCTTCAGAAGCAATAAATAAGATGTTACCATGTAGGCACATAAAGCCTGCATCCTTCTTCAAGTTATTATACTTGTTTTGCTGCTTAAATCTTTTTCATTGCTTTCAATATTGACGTAGGAATGACATCCAGTTTATTTGAGAAAAATCACTGGAGAGAAATCTTGAGAGAGTGGGTAATTTTTCTGGTAAACACAGTAAATATATATGATTCTATGCGCCGATTCTTTGAACTTCATATTTAATACAGTGCAGGTGAAGTGGAGCATCTCTTTTAGTATACTCAGGCCGAGGTAGATGGTAATTATGACAGGCATGGATTGGATTCTGCGTAGCTCCACGCCCGTGAGGAGTGGACATCAAAGCACGCTCACCAAAGCCCTCTGTAATAAAAGAGGAGGAGGAGAAAGATATTGATTACCGAGGGTGAACATTAGTAAATCCCTTTCTCTCTCCTTTTTTATGTGTCTTAATCTGTCCATCATTTCTCTCTCTCTCTCTTACTGTCTGATTTGCCTCCCTCCGCCTCAACGTATGCTCCTTCCATCCCCCATCCGCTCTCCATACACCCCTCTCTAATCATTTATTTATCGCTGATCTCTTTATTCTGTATTCTCCCAGTTTAGGGACGGTCCATGCCGTGACTGTACGGTGCTGGTTCTCTCACACAGGCTGTTATCATCATTCCTTTACACCCTTCCCGAACCCTCCTCTTCCTCCTCATCACCGCAGAGATACCTGGGGGCGGGCGGGGTCACTCTGGTCCAAACGCTGTATTGATTCCATTAGATAATTAATGACCCAGGCAAGGGCCAGGGAGGAGCAAAGAGGGGGTTAGGAGAGATTGTGGGGGTGGGGGGTTGATGGGAAATGCGAAGGGGGTGGACCGGGGGGGTTTGGACGCCAAGGCCCTTGAGAGTTGAAGAGAACCTTGGGTTGGGAATGATCCAGAGCCGTCAAGGTCAACCGCAGCCGGCGCTCCGATACGGAAGCAGAATACCGAGCGAGCAATATGGAATACCGTGGGGGTGGGGTGGGGGATCTTCATGTCCAGCAGCTGTCGATTGATCAGCAGCTGAAAAATTGTACATTAAAAAGTCTTTTGACTTCCAAATCCTGAGGTCCAACCAGGGCCGTAATGCATGATAAGTAGTTTTCAGCCCTCCAACCAGAATACCAAACTTCATCTCCCCGGACGCTCCAGACACTCATTTACAACTACTCAACAACATGAAAGGCAAGATAGAAAACTAGCTACATCAAATATTCTGTTCATGTTATTTCCAACCATGTTTTCTACATCTTCCATGATATTGAGTGTTCTCCATTTGATAAAATATTATTCACAGGAATATCTTACATCGCTGTTGTATGTGTACTCCACTTCTACCTTTAGTTGGAGGTAATTAAAGACGAGTGGGGGTTGGAAAAAGAGAAGAGAGCTGTCTAAAAACTGTTAGCAGTAAACGCTGAAAAATGACCAGAATGAGTGTAATACACAGTTTTGATGTTAGGTGAAAACTAATGCCAGCTTTTTTGGGACATTTTTATTTGATAGTGGACAATTGAGTTTGACAATTGTTGCTAAAATTGCAGCTTGCATGTTGCAAATTTGGTGAAACAGGCCCCAGGGATGTTACGATCATAGTATGGTACTAGGCTGACTACTAGGCGATCAGGACGCCCCCTAAAATGTCAACTTTTAAGTAAGAAAGCACACTTATCCTCTGTATTTCTTCCCTTTATTAACTGAAAGGGAAAGAGATATATGGATGGGTTTTCTAAATCTTTTTCAGATCTAAAATCCTTCAGAATTTGTCAAAAATCATAAAAATCCTCACGACTGGAACGATTCTCCTCTTCCTGTACATTGCAGAGGCTTGGTCCTGCTCTTCACCTTTGCATGATGGCAGTGTGCATGTCGTCTCCAGTGGGCTATGAGAGCTCCTCTGCCTCCACATTCACAGTCTTGGCCAGCTTCTGTATTGGGCCCCAGGGGTTGGGGAGATGAGGCATAAAACAACCATGTCTCTACCTAGGGGAGCTGGTGGCATGGCAGTGGGGCTATTGTCTGTCTGCGTGCTGTTTGACTTAAATGTGTTCATTTGCCTGATGCCCCTGACTCCCTACGGGGAGGGGCGGCTCGGGGAGAGGAGGGGCACGCTAACGAACCTCTGACAGCTGGAGGCCCTAATTAAACGTCCCTGCTGAAAATAAACAGAGCGAGAGCCAAGCGAACAGCCAGAGAGAAACGCACGGCAAACAGCGCCTGTGAACGCTCGCTGCAGTGCCCTCCTCTCTGTTGATGTTGAGGCCGTGCCAAGAGAGCACGGCTCTATAGGGTAGGGGTCTCAAACACACACTCACGTATACGCGCACATACATTACGCTTATGAATATGTAGCACTGCAGCAACATATTGTGAACACCTGCGGTCACACTTCATACAGGTTGATCTCTACAGCGGCGGGCACAGTATATTTTTCCTCAGTTCTCTCAGAAGTCACACTTCCTGTCCTTTTCCATATATTTCCTGTGCCATTACAGAATAAGTCGACTAAGCTCTATTGTTTCACACTCTCTGTCTAGATGACACTTCTGACATTCAGCCTGTTGTGCTGCTAGCTAGCCAGAGCATTAGCAGTCAAAGTGGCGGGATCCATTTGGGTGAGTGCATTAATGGGCCGCCCAACCTGCGACAAGGTTATGAGGCTGATTGAATAATTACTGTGGAGGCCCCTGTCCATTACGCCCCTGTGTCTGCCCAGATAGAGGGAGACGCAGAGAAAGATAGAGAGATAGTTTGAGACAGAAAGATGGAGAGAGAGATTAGATAAGCACAGATAGGGTCAATTAAGAGATAAACATACAAGTATGGGATGGAAAAAGGCTGTGTGTGTGTTTGTGAGTGAAAATCTGAGAGTAAATTGTTTCCTGCCTGTGTCTCCTTTTTGATCTCTCTGTCCTACTGTACGCAGCCTAATTTGGCATGTAGTGCATTTATCCAGGTGAGATAGAGAAGGTGACAAAGGTGAAGTTGTTAGACAGAGGTGCGCTGCCCTCTGCTCGACCCTGTCTTCTCTTCTCCAGACTCTCTGAAAAGAGGACTGTCAATGTTGCAGGCTGGAAGCTTGAGGGGAAAAGATGTAGGTTTCCTGTAGCTGATGAAGCCTTAGCCTTAAACATAAGTCTAGGACAAAATATTCTGTCAATGTAAGTACCCTGGGAAGAGGTTAAATATAGGACTGGAAAATTAACCAGATTAACAACTTTAGTAGTAGTAATAGTAAATTCTCTGAATCCCACATGTTAAAACTTTAAAAAGCTACAACAACCATTGATATCTAACCAGGCATTTAACCATCAACTGAGCCAACAGTTCAGAGTTCAGTCCAGAAACTTTAATTAGTTGTACTGTAATTAATCATGCACTGATGTATTTTTGCAAAAACGTTACATTTATCTTTGACAGTTTATTGTGATACAGACATTACTTTATATATCTCCCAGCCCTAGTTATCTCCTAATGTCATGCAGGGTACATACAAGTTATTGTAGTACTGCCACATTTTAGCCATTTCTCTTGGGATGGCAATGATGGTCGGTCAGTCCACCACTTTGCTTCAGACTGGAGTATGTCATCTATTGCAATGAAATGTGGTACAGATATCCATGGTGCCTGACATTGGTGATCCCCTGACTTTTCCTGTAGTGCCAAAAATTACATTTTTGTCCAATTCTTTGGTTTATGATCAAATACCTTTACAACCTAAGCTAAACTAAGATGGTGAACGTGGTAAATATTATACCTGCTAAACATGGGCATGTTAGCATTGTCATTGTCAGCATGTTAGCATGCTGACATTAGCATTTAGCTCAAAGCACTGCTATGCTTGTTTATTGAGCATTGAGCTGTGAGCAGACATTGCATGGCTGAATGAGATATTGGGAGGTAAATATTCATGCTATATCCACTTCTTCAGTTTCTTTTGAGGCCAATCTTTCTATCACTGACCTGGGACCATGTTAGCAGTAGAAAGCATACATTTCTGCTTTACTATCGCTGCCTAAAACTACTAAAGGTAAGTGGATGACCCGATCTCCCCTTTCAACAACTATTCTCTCTTTGTTGAATCCCTCATTGACTCTGCTGCCTTTGAAATTGATCCAAGGAGTTTTCATGCATACATTTAATGTTGGCTGTTTTAGCCTAAGATTTGTGAAACGATATCTGCCAAACCTGCCCGGCTTCTGCTGACCCCTCTTAACCAAGGTCAGCATAGCCATGCTCAAACTCGAGACATAATCCATTTTCCACTGCCCCGGCAAAGCTCTACTGACTTTATTGTGCTGACCCAGCCGGGCCAAAGAAAGAGAGAGTTGGAGAATGAGAGGACGTAAGACAGAGAGAGAGGGCATCTCAGGCCCAAGGGCATGACACCGCGGAGCTCGGGGCCACACTAGCCCTTTAAATGTCAACACAGCACAGAGGGGAGGGAGGGGAGAGAGATGGGTGAGGAGCAGGGCTCTGTTTGAGGACAGGGAAGAATATTGGCAACTTCCACTACAGGAGGGGTAGTGTTGGAGACTGGCAGAAGGTGGAAGAGCAGACGGTGGACAGCATGTGCTTCGTCTTTGGAGATGTTTGCTTTAAACTCCGGTCGCAGACAAGTTTGAATATTCTCTCAGAGATATTTGGAGATCTGTGATTTTCAGCTTAATTGTGACTTCAAAGGAGGCTTAGTGTTTTGTCTTATGTCTATTACCTTGAGAACAGTCTCTGACCTTTATGTGGGGAAGTACATACAGTACCTAATTGCTCTCTGTCAACCTCACCTCTCTCTCTCTCTCTTTCTCTCTCTCTGGCTCTCTGCAGAATAAGACCTCCAGTCTTGACAAGCATTTTCAGAAATGCAATGCAATTTTTCAGATAGATGAAGTAAGAAATCATAAGATGGGTTTTCATCCGAGCATTTTAATGCAAATGATATTCTATCGAATTAAAAAGGCTGAATGGAAACTGCAAATGGAGATAAAATGTCATCATTTTTCTTTATTGAAAAAGGGCTTCATGCTCACTCCAACCTAAAAAGTATTTTGTTGAAAAATAAATTATGCAATAAATTGTGATGGAAACATGTTTGCTAATTAAAAAATTAAAGGCTCCCTAAAATGTGTTAAATTTGACATCCCAAAAATGCCATATGTGCTGTCCTTTGTAAAAGTAGTTCATGACTAGTTTGTGGCCATTATTGGTGATTGAACCAACCTTACAGTACTTGATTCACTGACTTTTTCCTTTTTTTTTTCTTTTTGTTCCTCCTCAGCTGTATCTCATGGATCTCCAGGTCTGAGTCTGTCACATCCTCAGCCAATCAGAGCCTTCGTTAACAGCGGCGTTGGCACGTGATTGGGAGAAGGATGGCAACCATGCCGTTTGTCAGTGAGGGGAAGTGTGTGAGTGTGGAGTGGGATTTCCTACAAGGACTACTGGCCAAGCCTCCCACCCTGCCCTGGTGAGACACGACACACACACAATAATTCACACACACACACAGGCTGATACTGTATAAGCCTGCGTGCATGCCTGTGAATTAATCTCTGCAAGGTGAAATCCATGCATTAACACCCTTGCACACGGTGACAGCCTGAAGAAGAATTTCCCATCAATGAAACACAATCCAGAAGACATAAGTCTGATCTCCTCAGTGCTACATAGAACCTGTATTGTTGCTCACCTGCCGACCCTGTCAGAGCTGTGAATCCCCTCCCCTTAGTGGGAGATTAAGTAAATTTGGCTGGAATTATTAATGGGCAGTCATTTACAGCCGGATATAAAAACTAAGCAGAATCAATGTGTGTGTATTGATTGTTCTCGGTGGCTGGAGTCGAGGCAGTATAATAATGAGATGTTACAGAGGCTGGCAGGACACACTCAACAAACACACACACACACACACACACACACAGAAAAACACACACTTATTAGAAAATAGCAAGGAGAAACACAACAGCTGTGTCAGCTGATTAAGATATAAACATATGTACACACACCATGTACAGCCCTTTTCTTTGTTCGTTTCTTTCTTTTGCACACACACACACACACACACACACACACACACACACACACACACACACACCACTGGTGGTCTTTCTTAGGATGAGAATCAACAACACAGACACGAGGGAGAAAGGCTGGTTCTCCTTTCCCCTCCAGTTCTCATTCTCACTCTCTTTCTCACACACACACACACACACACACACACACACACACACACACACACACGCACACACTTTATTCCAGCGCAGCACCGACACAAATTGTGAAGTGGCTGTGACAACATAATTCCACCACTCAGGCCCCATTGAGGAGAGTCAATACCCAATCAGAGAGACAGGCTACCTGAGCCCCGGCCCCCCTCTGTCACTCTGCCCCTCCCTCTCCTATTGATCCCTCAATCACGGCTTCAGCTCACTAGCCCGGGACCAGATGAGAGCGAGAGGGGGAGAGAGGGTGAGAGCGAGAGGTTGGAGGGAGGAAGGGAGGGAAAGCGAGAGCTAGGCGGTGAGAGATTGTGTATGTGTGTTCACATATGGATTTTGGAGCAAATGGCATTATTAGGACTCAGCTCTGCCAGATAGAAGGAGGGAGTTTGTCTGTAATTACCAGGCCAATCTGCAATGGGTCAGAATAGAGATTGTTTCACTTGAATTGTAGGGGCCATTACCATCATATGTATTTATGAAATGAGTTTTCTGAATTGATGCTCAGGTCATCTATATGGAGCACGAATCAATCAACATGGGGTCAGTAAATGACCATGATGTGATACGTTTTACCAGTTTCTCCCATATTACAAAGAGCTGATTTAAACTATATTCTCTGCCCTCTTCTTCTCTCTCCTCCCTGTGTTTATCTATGCCTTCCATTTTACTTCTATCTGTCCGCCTCCATACCATTTTTCCCCTTGTCTTTTACACTCTTAATACACCCTCCCCTTGTTCGCCTCTCAGCCTCCAGAACCTGCGTAAAGAGAAGTCTCGCAATGCAGCTCGTTCACGGCGGGGGAAGGAGAATTTCGAGTTCTTTGAGCTGGCCAAGATGTTGCCTCTGCCTGGGGCCATCACCAGCCAGCTGGACAAGGCCTCAGTCATCCGGCTGACCATCAGCTACCTGCACATGCGCACCTTTGCCAGCCAGGGAGACCCGCCCTGGAGCCCTCTGATGGAGGGAGACAGCAACTGCAGCAAAGGTGAGCTAAAGGGCAACACCCAAAAAGAAAGATTACTGTAAAGAAATACTACCAAGCAACTGCATTAAGTTCAATGAAGAGAGTATGTACCATATCTCTGCCTGCCTCTGACTGCTTTCAGAACACACCAGAAACTGGTTCTTTCAGTTATTTCCCTCCAGTCTCTCGCCCTTTTTTTCTTGTCTCTGTACATTTATGAAGCAGATGCTTAAGGCCTCGGGATACGCACAAATTTTACAAAAAATTTCACTAAAATTTGATTTGCGTTCTGTCTGAACACTCAGTTAATAGGAAACAGGGCAGTAGTTACTATTGACGACACTGAGGTCAATCCTCTGGGAGTTTGAGGTTTTAGCAACCTGGGGAAGATAACATTCTGCATTTAAAAACTAACATTTTATGGGCTGATTCCAGTATATTTTAGACTCAATATCCAAAAATTTAATAAATTTTAGCCTGAGAAAGAATTCATTCTATAATTTTGCCACCAGATTTTCATTCCTGGCAGCCTGGAGAGGGCTAGAAACATTTAGGCCTTCATGCTGGGTAATTAAATTTCCATATTAGTGACTAATTGTATAAAATATAAATAATAAAAATAATTAAGCCTTTTGTTATCTGGTCAAAATTTCTTGGGGTGGGGGATACTTGGACTCATGACCTCAGTATTTTTAAAATCCTGGCTACAGCGCTGGTAGGAAATATTTTTATAAATTCTTAATTATTTACACTTTTCATGCATTTGTCATAAGTAGATTGTGCTGTTTTAATTGTTGTCTAATTTAACACAGAAACAAAAAACTTTGACAATGGCGCTGTGCAAGTATGCAGAGTTAAATTAAACTTGGTTGTGATGGACCATTTCTCAGCTCAGGATTCATTCAGTTCAGCCTGTAAGAAAATTACACAGCAGAGATAAATATGCTGATGCGTGTTGTAAATGCACACAAACCGCTGAAATCCATGTTTCAACTCGCATCTCTCTTTCAATCAAAAGCAATCCTCAGCAGTCTGATCTGCCCACTTACCCCCGCCCACACAGAAACACCCCACACCACAAAAATTCAGTTCGGACCAGGAAAACTTATCCAGTCCTCTATTAGCGAACCATAATTACTTGTGCTGTGTGTGTGTGTGACACAAGCACGTGTTCATTCACAATCCTGTAAACATACATGCGCATATACAGTAATCATACAAAGACTTTTGTGTGAGTTTGAGTAGAACACTGTGTGTGTGTGTGTGTGTGTGTGTGTGTGTGTGTGTGTGTGTGTGTGTGAAAAAGAGAGGGAGATAGATGATACACAAAGAGGGAGGAAACTATTGGTGCGATTTGTAATTACAGAAATTAACTATATAACGAGGACAGTGTAATTATAAAGCCTGTCTAATTGCTACTATTACTGAGGGGAAACGATGCAGCTACAGTACAATTAGAGGTGTGTGTTTGTGTGTCTCTGTGTGTGTGTTCCTGCCTGTTCTTGTCTAATTTGACGAAATGTGAGCAAAAAACACTCATGTTAATAGAATGTTTGTGCGTGACTGCATGTAGCACACATTCCTGATAAGATATAATGGATTTAATAGTAATAATAAGTTGGGCTGAGTGTCAGTAGTGGTGCCAATGCAATACCTTTTGGTACCGATACCAAAACAAAACTTTTCTCAAAATCCTTAAAGGGGCACTACACTGATTTCACACATAAATGTCAGCTTAGTCGACTCATCCTGTAAAAACCGTTGTATAATGTCTTCTGCTGGGCTCGAACACTACGAATTTATAACAGAAAACCTGTGTTACAAGTTTGACCAGCATGGTATTTAGCAGACAAGGGTTTCTCTAATGAAGAGACACTATTGGCTGCAATATGAGAAATGTAGGATCCTGTGTTTTTGGAGCTTGGACCATATTAGCGACTAAAAGTCACAATATCTCTGCAACTTTGATTTTGACAAACCCCTTTTAATCTGTCTCTTGTGAGTCCCCAAGTGTTATGGAAGTGCAGTACTACATCACTGGAGTACCCATTTAATTTGAGGAATATAAACATGTTTTTATTTTTTATAAAATATGCCAAACTTTTCAAAGCATCAATGTTTCTTGTTGTCTTAACACGAGCATCCGTAAAAGAACTTTGCCTAAATAAAATAGTCAAAAATGATCGCCGATCAAAGAATAACTAAACAACACTAAAGCTGTCAACTAAGTTCATACTACATACTAATTCTAAGCATATTTGGAGTAGTAGTATGTCTGCACTAATAATCGTGGTAGTGACAAAATTAATAATACTTTAAAAAGTAAGTATGCTTTACTAAAAAAATGCTTCACTTTTGATTGTGTTGTTGAACTATTGTCACAATTCAAAGCACAAAAGAAATGGAGGTGCTACACACAGCTGCAAAAACATGAAAGAATTTGCGGGGGTTGGTGAGTCAACTCCAGAAAGCCTAGGAAAACAAACTAGGAAGAAAATATATATGTTTATTAACTTTTTTGGAAAGGCATTTTCATTTCAGTCAAATCTATATAGCAGTGACTTTCCAGCGTCGCAGATTGATGTGCGGACAATGTGACAATTAGTATGAGTACATACTGTAAACAATTAGTAAGTAGCATGGAACTGAAACACAGCATAATAATCTCATTAAGCTTCCGGTACCAATATTTGATACAGTTTTCAGTGTTTAGTGCTACACATTCGTTTGGTACTTAGAAAGCATTGAGGTTCGATATCCAGCCACAATAATAAGCGTCTGACCATTTCATAGCAATACCTGACTGTAAACCAAAAGTATCTAACTCAGAGAAATCATATCGTATAATACATACGTGGCGAGCCCTAATCTAAAGCCACAGTATCAAAAAATATACATTGTTATGGGTGAATCCATTGGGATCCATCGATATCTAATCAGCCATGCAGCGCTGCACAATCTGAATGTCTGAGTGTTATCCATACACTAGCACACTTACACACAAGCCGTTGCCTTGACTGAGCTCTACACGTAGTGAATTGTTTTGCCTCAGTGTTCCAGGCTTTCCTTGGCCTTGATAGAAAATACCTGCTGTTTAGAAAAGTAGGTGCGCAGGTAGCCGTGCTGTCCTGTGCATGAACACTGGAAGTGTGGTAGGAAGACAAATGCGAGGTATGCTGCTCACAATACAATGAGAAGCACAACTTGTACAAAATGTGAGTCATAACTGTAAATATATAGAATCCTGCAGCAGCTACGCGAAGGTCATGGAAAATTGTGAGGCAGTTGACAAACACAATGAATCGCGTGCCAGCTACGGACGCTATTACAGTCTGAATTATCTTGCACATTTCTTCCACTGGGTCGGGATCTGATATCTTGAGTATTTTATTAAATGTTTGGTGAGTTTTACAAGCAGGTCACACAGTCTCAGCGGGGCCAAGGCTGAAAATGCGATGCTAATTTGGACATCAGTTTGAACAAGTCTACCCACAATGCATTGGCAGGGTTTTAAGTGTGATGCATGACTTTAATTCCGTTAGTGGAATGTGGTCAGAGATCCAGCTGAAAGGGAGAGGAGGACGGAGAGGAGGGGAAAGGACAAATGTAGAAGGAATAAAGAGAGAAAGAGGAGAGGAAGGAGGAAGGAGAGGAGTGTGAGGAGAGAGGAGAGGAGGAGGAGGGGGTTGCATTCCTCCACTCTCCCCCTTGTCCGAGGGTTTTTGGATGGGCAAAGGCCAGCGGAGAGGGAAGGAAGGGAAGGTGGAGGGTGGAGGGTGGAGGAGAGGAGAGGGATGGAGGGAAGGGGAGGGGCCGGTGTGGCTTTTGTCTGCTTCCCACGTTTCAAAGCCAGTCTTGAAAAATGAATAGACAGAGGAAAATCAATTGCATGACCTTCACAGAGAGAAAGAGAGAGATTGAGAGAGCAGGAGAGGGGGGAAAGAAGGTGGAGAGAGACAGATTACGGAAGGAAGGAGCAAACGAAAAGGAAAGGCTGAAGGGAGGAAAAGTAAAATGACCCATTCAGTGTGTGTGTATGTGTGTTTGTACCTATTTGCGCAACACATCGAAGGATAAACCCTTTTATTTGAAATAATTTATATTTCAAAACCTCTCTATATTGAGCACATTTTGCTTTGGGGAACAATTTTGTCTTTTTCTATTTCTTTGCTTTTCTTAATGTCCCGTTAACCACAGCCTTATTTTCGTAGCTTTGTCATTTCTATTGGTTGTGATAACATTGTACTCACCACACTAATTGCTGAGATCTGAGAACAGCAGCAACATTGCTGAACAGCAGTCGGACTGCGCAAGAAACACAAGCGAACAGAGGATCAGACAGGTTGTAAACAAGATAACAGTTTAGCCAGATTAGCTAAACCACTTGATTGTAGTTGGGTGTGGTCAGAAACGTGCTCTATTGCACCTGTGACCACACCCAGCAGTGATGTCATGGTGTACTGACACACCCTGGAGTACGCTTCTTAATCACTTCAGCAAGGTCAGAAGTTAAACCACTGGAGGTCAGCATAAACAAGATTGCAAGTTTCTCTTTAAAACCTGTATGATCATCGCAATTCTCTCTTGTAGAGCCTGACCAGTATTAGATTTCTGAGGAAAACACCAATATTGATATTTTAAAAAAAAACAACCAATAATGACATATTCATATTTTAACTAAACACATAACATTAACAAACATATTTGATAAGGATCCCTTAAATTTGGTAATTAAAGAATTGTGAACAAGATATGTACAGAGAGGGACATTTTACAGTTAAAAGATAAACTTTTCACTGCTCTCTGATGGGCAAACTATGTAATGCCAAATCAGTTTCTAAATTAACCCAAACATATCTTTCATTACATTACATTTCTGTGGCCTGCATATCAGTTAATATCTGTTAGATATCTGTGATAAGCTGATCTATAATCAATAATATAAGCTATGCTGATATATAACTTGGTGAATACAATAATATCATAATGGACTGAATCTCTGGCCAGAACCAGAATGTGAAAAAAAAAATTCACATATTTTTTCACAAAAATTTGCATATTGTGAAGTTTCCATAGTTTGGGCATTTTAAATGACGCAGTCCAGGTTTTTATAGATTACGTTTTTGTAGAATTTACATTTAAGTAAAGTTTTTGGTTGCATAAATTCTCTCTCCACAAATCTGTGGCAACTCAACCTTTAACAGGTGCAATACGGCTGCTGGAGAACCCCTCAGTCTTTTACAAGGTACAGTACAATGACAACTCACTGCCAGCAACAGGGCCAGCTGAAGTGTTTTACTGTCTCTGTTAGTGAGGTCAAACACACCTCTCTCCTCCCC
>LKNJ01000638.1:60616-68116 GCA_002120245.1 Maccullochella peelii | reverse complement strand
GGCCACTGACATGTTTGAGCAGCACCTAGGGGCGCACCTCCTGCAGGTAACCACCACAGCGCCCACACCCTCCTTCTTCTTCTCTAATCATTATAATGATATTATGTAACTACACGTGTTTATTGTATCTGAGATGTTTTCGTACTAGTGGCTTTGCGAGAGTAATCCTCCGTCGCTGTCCTGTGAAAACCATGTCTCCAAAAACATCAACTTTTCACGAGTTAAGAAAAAGCTTTGTTGCAAATCATTTTTCAGGTAGTCCAATGGGTTTTTAAATGGTTTATTTAACTTGAGAAGTAGGAGAATTTTATCAACCCATAAAGGAACTCTAAATCCCTCTCTTTATCTGAAAAATTTAAATCTATATATGGTTTTCTTTGGACAGCTATGTTTTAATGTTTATGTAGGGAAATTTTTGTTTTTCAGAATTATCCTTGACAGACAAGCACACTTTGGTGTGGTACACTTTGTACAAGCTCAAGTCTTCCTACCCCATTCTCTCAGACTTACATTTCCAAGCAAGCTCCTAACACATGCTCTCACATTCACACACATGGACATCCGCACATCTCATAAACCTCAGATGCTCGGACGATATCGTTGGCTGCCAAAGAATGCCTCCCTTTGCACAGACAGATGAATGGAGCCTGAGGGGGATTCTGGGGCATGAGGGCTGCAGGGGTGACGAAATGCAGGATGTAGAGACAAAGACTCAGAGGAAGTGCAAAGAAGGTAACACAGCAGATTGTAGTTTAGACTAGGAGGAGGCTGAGGGAGGAGAGATGGTTGGGAGTGCAACCAGAGCAGAGAGGGATAAAGAAAAACTTGAAGGATCTTAATGCTTTTATGTCTTATGTAAAGCACTTTGATTTGCTTTGTTGTTGAAAGGTGCCATACAAATAAATGTGCCTTGCCTAAGTAGGTAACAGGAAGGAGCGGGAAAAGGTAGAGAGAGACAAAAAAAAGAGGAAATAGAGGCTGAGAAGGTTGTGGTAAAACAAAGAAACGTTACATATGTCTGCTCTCCTCCGGCATTTTAAAGAGGAAGGGCGGCTTAGGGAATGGCGCTGATAGAAATCAAATTAACGCTCCAGAAAAACTGTATGATTCTTCCCTCCCAGCCGTCCTCCCGCCGTAATAGCCTGATAATTGCACTTTAGTTCTCCGACATTCAGGCGGCTGGTTTCTCCTCGCCACGACACACGACGCCCCACACCCTGGCCACACATTTGCATACTGGATGTGTCAGTTGCATAAATTACCACTGCCACTTTAAGCACTGGGCCGCCAAAATAGCAATCATTCTTCTAGAGCAAAGTGGCCCTGGTCTGTGTGTGTGTCTGAGGCTGTGTCGGCTCACTCCTGGATGCTTGTTATGACGATTAGTATTATTCTCTGAAGCAGTCCTCTCTAATGGTCTGGCTGTATACCTTTCACTTCTCATTAGAATCACTGCACTGTAATGACGCTGGTTCTGTCTGTGTCTGTGTCCGTACCGGTGTCTGGGTGTGTGTTATTGTGTGTGTGTGTGTGTGTGTGTGTGTGGCCGGAGATCCAGGACGAAGCTGTGGTTCTGAGTTTATTACAGCTGATTGAAACAGCTCTGGTCTATAAGCTCAGTTCCTCATGTCTCTCTGCTCTAGTTGTTTATGTATGTTTGTGTGTGAGCTTGTCTAAACGTCTGAGTGTGTGTGTGTGTGTGTGTGCACATGTGGCATTTTCGTCTCTGTGCTGCTTTCTGTGTGTTTAGTAATGCAGGCCTTGTTGACAGCAGTTGTGTGTAGCTGCAGCTTGCGTCTATGGGAGTTGCCTCATGTCTGTTCACATTTATGCGTGTGCGTGTGTGTGTGTGTGTGAGAGAGAGAGAGCACTTGTGAATTGAGAGAAGAGGCCGAGGGGTGATGGGTTGTTTGTTCTCTAGCTCATTGTAATTTGTTCGATACACACTAATTGCTCTAATTTGTCTGTCTTGTTTCTGTTTGCCTTTATGTCTGTGTGTGTGTGTGTGTGTGTGTGTGTGTGTGTGTGTGTGTGTGTGTGTGTGTTTTTGTGCACAGTCTCTGGATGGCTTTGTGTTCGTGGTCAGTCATGAGGGACGGTTTCTCTACATCTCAGAGACAGTTTCTATCTACCTGGGACTCTCACAGGTAAGACGACCTTGCACACACACACACACACACACACACACACACACACACACTAGAATAATACTTTGTATACAAGTGCATTTGCACACATGTGCCTATCTTCTGCTTACACTTTCATATCCCCTCCCAGGAGTGTGTGTGTTTGTGTGTGAGTGTGAATATCTTTGACTGCACTCTTTGCGCTCATCTCTGGAGTGCGACTCTGACGGGGGCAATGCTACTCTCTCTCTACCTCTCTCTACAGCCCTCTCTCCCTCTCCAGGTGCTCACCTCTGTTGATTGCCTGTGGCCTCTTGTACTGTGAATGTTAAGTCCTGCCATTTTGCCCAGATGCATAAATAATAACAGTAATTACTGGCCCAGCAATCAAAGTGTCGCCCCAGCGCGCTGGGCCTGTCTAGGGGAACAAATCGATAGGCATCTTAAAAGCCACATTGATTGTAGGGAGGGGAAAAAACACCAAGGGGGATGGGAAGATAGATAGAGACAGCCGGAGAGAGAAAGAGAGGGGGAGGAAAGGAGGAGAGGTGTGATAAGAGAGAGATGTTTCAAAGTAATAAGAATCGGTAAAGCATGAGTGCGAGAGAGAAAAAGAGGGAAGTTAGTGCTTTTTTTTAAATGTAGAAATTTGACGTGATTGAGGGTCTACCCTTGGTGACATTAAAGGATACGTTTGGATTTTTTCTATTCTGTCTTAGTACAATACTCACATGCTATTTGTACGTTGAAAAAGTTATTGGTCACTATAATCATTTACCAAACTGCTACACTGCAAAAGATGGGGGACAGTTACAGTCATTTTAGTATGAAATGTATGAATATAATATGGACAGTGCTTCTTTGCTGAGCTATGGCAACTTTTTTCAGAGTGTGGTTAGGTGTGGTCAGTGATGTCATGGTGTACTGACACACCCTGGAGTACACCTGTACATCACTGCAGAAAGGTGAAAAGTTAACCCACAGGAGGTTGGCAAAGACAAGATTTTCTGGGGGTGTTAAGTTACTCTTTAATGTTTCATGTTGTATTCACTATCAACAATCTCCACCGGCATAGGAAACTTGTAGGAGAAAACACAAGCAGCCCGTGCTGACTGATCACAGTTCTTGCAATCTCGATGTGGTATCTTTGTAGCCGCCATAGCTCTGACGCCGACTGACATTTTTGAGGAAGGGCCCGTCAGCTACGTGCAAAGGCTTCACATTAGGATGAGTCACATTAGGAAGAGATCTCTTCACAGCCAGTATGGAGAGGAGGAATGATTATAGTGGCCAATTAACTCTTTAAATGTACATATGGGCATCTAAGTATTGTATTACGATGACTTACAGTATACAAACCTGCCATGGAGTTTCTTGGGTCTTCACTTTGCAAAGACAAATACATAAATAATGCGCACTCACACATATAGGGGCAAAAATTAAAGCCAAAACAGTAAGATGGAGTAGTGGAAGCCAGATGACAGAACGAAAAGGAAGATACTGAGAGACAGAGAGGAACATATAGAACCAGACAGACAATTACGAGAGAGAAAGAAAACAAAGGAGAGGAATAGAGGAGAGAAAGAGAGACAGTGGTAAAGAGGAGAGGGAGAGTCTGAGTGTGTAAATAGAGTTTAAATGTGCAGTAGGAATGAAATTCGCCTTGGGATTGCCTAGGTAAACAAGACAGCCGAGGCTTTGGTGGAGATGCTAATAAAACAGAGCTGTTCTTATCAGCTGAGCAGATGGCCTAACCCATCACATCTACTCAAACAGGGCCTAAGCCATCAGCATTCTAATGAAATTATTTATGATCAAAGATTACGTTCAAAACCTTGAACATACAACGCCACGTTTACCTTCTCGAAAAGATGAGAACGAGCGGAGATGGAGGGGGTTTATGATGAGAAAGAGAGACAACCAGAAAGGGCAGATAGAGTTTGGAGTTGAGGAGATGAGTTAGGGGGATATATGAGAGGGAGCATATAGTGTGTTTATGGACACATACGACGAGAAAGAAAAACGTACAAAAAGAGTGAAAGAAAAGGTGGGAGGGAGGGATTGGACAGAAACACTTCGATATACTGTGTTGGCGAGTGGAGGCGGACACAGGGGAGAGAGGAAGGACAGACAAACAAACGATGTTCTGAGTGAAAAAGTGTAACTGGTGGTTTGCTTTAGAGGGCATGTCGCCCCTGTGGACCGCCCCTGCCCTGCCGTCTCCTGTCCCCCCTGTCTGACCCCTCTGCCCTGGCTTACACCCTGGGCTTCTCCCCTGACAGGGGGGTTGCTTAGCCGGCTTAGTCCAGGTCAGGCACCTTGACCAAGGGCACAGCCTGCCGCCCACTCCCCTGGCGCCCCCAGGTATAATTTTTCTTCTCACCGGGTCTCCAGTCCGGAAGCACGGGGATAAACCTGGGAATGAGGAAGTAGACTAGGCAAGAAGGATGGATGGAGTGGAGGAAGAGGAGACAAAGGCTGGAGAAGATGAAGTATTGGAGGCAGGAGAGATGGAAAGGAAGGAGAAGAGTAGGGGCTGGGAGGAGAAAGAAAAGGGATAAATGGGGTAAAGAGAAGGGAGGAAGGATGGTAGATTAAGGGAGGAGAGAATTGATCTGGGAATGGTTAGTATGCAGCCCCTGCTCCCCCTCCCCCCTCCCTCTCTCCTCTCCCATCAGTCAGTGAGGGCTGAGGGCTGAGAGTGTGTTGTGGACCACTGCCCGGATGCCTCATACATATTAAAGCCCCCTGCTATTATTTATATCATGTCTCTCCTTCCCCTGCCCCCCCATCCCCACCACACTGCCATACATACATGCACGTGCGTGTCTTCACACATCACACACACATACATACGCATGCACAGGTTCACGCAGATGCACTGACAGACAACTACTCACACAAACAATGACACACAATGACGCGGAGACACAAAAACAGACAGTCTAGTCACATACACAGAGAAACAGAGGCACGCCGTGTGCTTGCATACGCATACGCACACACACACAGACACACTCACAGAGATTTGAATGATATCGGTCTCTCCTCACGTCTCCCTTCGTGCCACATTCTATACCTGTTTTTATGTCTCAGCCTGACTCATCCTCTCAATCGCTCCCTCTCTTTCTCATCTTCTCATTTCTGTTTGATCTTTTTTCAATCCCTCCCTCCTGCCTGTGATGGAGTGATATTATTCGAATAGGTCTTAAGCCCGGTAAAGCCCATAAGGACCTGTTTGTCCCTCTACCTTGTTATCCAATACCACAGGGACAGGGGATTGTGTCTCTTTCAGATGGCTGGTCCAGTGTTCTGAGCAGAGGTAAATTTAGTCCTTGTTTAAAAACAACAAGAATTCTCTCAGCAGAAGAATCGCTATTCATAAAACATAGACACCTTGACCACAGATAGATAGATAGATAGACAGATAGATAGATAGATAGATAGATAGATCCATCTACTATCAAATATCTAGCCTCTTAATGCATAGATGCAGAGTCTTAATTTTTCAAACAATAATGAACAAGTCAGTTTTGATGTCCGAATCAAAAGGAATGCGGCAGAAAAATCCAGCACCTAATAATTACACTGCTGACGATATATCTGCATAGTGAAGAGAAGAGGGATCAGACAGAAAAACTTACACTTATCCTGTAGAGTCAGGGTGTTGTGAAGCTTTCCATGTAACCCCTTAAATACACAAGATATTTATTTTTAGGGCCTTAAACATTATGGACCATTACATTTAAAGGATGTTTTATAGAATTAAAGAGAATTTGCAGATATACTTCTTGTGAAGAGAGAATTACAGCACTAATTGTGTTCCTCTTTTTCTTGCAACCATCGACTTCGATTGATGACGCTAACTATAGTTAGCCAAAACAACTTCATACAACTTAAAGCAACTATAATCAATATTCTTATAATAACAATGTATCCAATGACAATGGGGGAAAAAATGTGAAAGGGGTCGCTCATAGTGATGAACCTCCAGAGAATTATCACCTGAATCTGCCGTCCCCCTCGGCTTTACGGAGCGTTATAGTGAGTTTCAGCTCATTGTTTAGCTGTCCGGCCTGCAACAATGAACACAGGGAGATAGGATAGGAATTTTATTTCACTGTGTCTTTAAACCAGTATATGCATTTTGACATTTTTGAAGTCCACGCATTTATTATGGCCCCTGTGTTCAGTGTTTGGATTGATGAGGTCTTTAAAAGTTCTATATCAGGGCTTCCAGTGGCGTAGTGGTTTAGATGCATACGTTATGACTGCAACTTCCGTGGTTCATTTGCGGCTGGGAACCTTTTTTTTCATGTTCTACACCTCTCTTTCCCTGCATTCTTGTCTTCATCTCGACTGTCCCTATTAAATAAAGGCAAAAAAAAAATCTTATTTATATATTGGGCATTTAAAATGCCTAAATAGCCATCAAATAGGTACACATGTTTGTAGGCAGCCATTTTCACATATCTTCAAAGTCAAATTTTTTCAATATGTATGGAAGTAACTCCATATGGTGCCTATCAAATCTAGTATTTAATAATATGTTTATTACAGGTGGCACAATTCCAAAAAACAAGGCATCCCCCAAGAGATTAAACCCTGTCTGGGACTAAGAACCTCTATCCCTTCTCTTATCCTCCCTCACTCTGTGGGGTTTCCTCCATGTTTACCCCTCTCTGTTCACTCATCGTCCACCACTCTCATTCCTCCACTCCCCGCCTTCCCTGTTCCCACCTCTCCCCGGCTGTGATGTCCTTGAAGACCGGGCTGAAGCTCCCATAAAGCTTGCAGTAAATGGCTCTAATCCGGTAATAAATGGCTGTGTCCTACAGACAAGGGTGTGAGGCTGCTGCCGCCACGGCTTTATCAGATGGAATGGTATTGGCACACACATGCACAGACACACACACACACACACACGTTCACAGATGTAATAGAAGATGCGTACATGTGTGTAAGCATGCATGCTCTCTCTCACACTCACACACACTCATTTATACAGCTTCAGATGGAATCACATCTGCTCCGATTGTTCTGCTTTTATGGATGCCATGCAAGAGCAGCGCCATTATTACCTTTAAATGATTAGAGATGCGACTGTGATGCATTATGATGATAGGATCATATAGAGAAGTATGAGCTGTTGCGTTGCTCTTTACGCCTGCTGGGATAGACTGTAACTGAATGAAAGAGCAGGGAGGGGCACGGGGAGTAAGAAGAATAGTAATGTGACCTTTGGAGATACTTGGAGTTCACCTGTTTTTAATCAGCAAATACAATTGATTTTTATCTCCCCTGGTTTTATTTGTGTAATACTGTAGTCACTTGGTCCTCTGAGACTGGACTTAAATGTATGTGTGTGTGTGTG
>LKNJ01000638.1:39369-60535 GCA_002120245.1 Maccullochella peelii | reverse complement strand
GTGTGTGTGTGTGTGTGTGTGTGTGTGTGTGTGTGTGTGTGTGTGTGTGTGTGTGTGTACTCGCACATGTGAAGGTATTTGTGCTCTAAGCTTCTGTTTTTGACCGGTGGATGTGTGTTTCTCTTCAGGTGGAGCTGACTGGCAGCAGTGTGTTTGACTACATCCACCCAGCGGACCACGTCGAGATGGCAGAGCGGCTGGGAATCAGGCCACATCTGAGGGCCGAGGCCGGCTGCCTCACGACCCCTGAGAGCGCTTCCAGCTCCGCATCCACCTCCTCCCTTGCTGGTACCCCTGAACCCGGTATTGATTATACTGTCATTTTATGGAGAGAAAACTGAAAAATATATAAGAAATAACAAGATTATTTTTGTTACATTCACTGAATTCAATTTGCATCATCAAAACAACAAAAACAAAGTAAAAATAATAGAATTTATGAGAAATCCTGTAGGAGGGATATTTTTACCTCTCCTTCTCTCATCCTAAACAGCTCCGTCTAGTCCTCATTCTCCCGCTGACGATCCTCCCGATCGCGGCTTCTTCATCCGCATGAAGTCCACGCTCACCAAAAGAGGCCTGCACGTCAAGTCTTCTGGATACAAGGTACAAATGTCCAAATAATATATCATAATTTGAAACATCCCTTGTATTATGTACACTTTCGTAGTTACCTGCTTGTTCTTGGGATGGTAAAATAACAAGCAGACCAATGCCATTTAGTTTTGCACGGCCAGTGTTTCACAGCACTGTCAAGTCGGTCGTTTTCAGTGAGTTTTATGGCTGTGACCTTATTTCACACCGGACCGCTGCACATAACAGTTTACTGCACTCACTGCTGTAATACCACTGCTGCTGCATTCTTTATCTTACCTGACTTAGTATTGTGTTTATGTGAAATGTATATTGATGAATGTTATATTTCTGAGTTCCTCTAGTTGTTACTGTTGTTTTTCTTCATCCTTTATTGTGTAACTCCACCTTAAAAATAAAAAGACCTTGTGTGAGAGGAATACACACTGTCGTCTCCTGTTTGTCAGGTAATCCATGTGACAGGACGAATCCGCTGCCGCCCTGCGCTTGTGCCGGGCTCCACGCGCTCAGTGCGTCGACCGATGGGTTTGGTTGCACTGGCGCACACACTCCCGCCCTCCACGCTTAATGAAGTCCGCATGGAGAGCCAAATGTTTGTCTTCCGAGTGAACATGGACCTGCAGGTGACATATTGTGAGAACAGGTAAGGGTTTTGCCCGCGTTTTGAAGTTTAGCGGTAAGGACATTGGATACATACAAGTGTCTCTGCATATTTTTTTAAAAATGTGTCTTCGGAGCGCTCCCACCTTCATGTTTTTTCATGAGTAGTTGGCAGAGTACCCTGCCAGTTGGTGGCTTTTGAAGACACATCTGCTCCTGCTTAGTAGACAAATGTGTTTTTTGCTTTTTTTTTGTTGCACTTCTTTACAGGATCTCAGAGTATATGGATCTGACCCCAGCAGAGGTGGTGGGACATACCTGTTACCACTTCATCTATGTAGAAGACCTGGAAAACCTCCGGCAGAGCCATGAGGACTGTGAGTCACAGCCATATGCATACGTAGTATGTGAAATCCATCCCCACCCCCCTTATTCTGCACAGTACCTGAACCTGAGGGCTTGATGAATCCAGGAGAGGTGGCTGTTGAAATTTAATTCTGTCCTCTTATGATAGGCGCCCTCTGCTGCCATCATTATGAACTGCCAAACCAAAAACGGGCTTCTCTTCTGTCCTTCCTTCCTCTTCTCTCCCATATCCTGTTATACATCTTTTCTTTCCGCCTTCCACCCGTCTCCTCCCAGTGCTGAGGAAAGGCCAGGTGGTGACCGGTTACTACCGTTGGCTCCAGAGGAGAGGAGGCTACCTGTGGATCCAGTCCTCTGCCACTGTCTCCATCAACCACAAAGCTCCCCACGAACGCAACGTCATCTGGGTCAACTACGTCCTGAGGTCAATACAACCACGGCAGAGCCACGCTTTTTACTCCAGGACTGCTGATATGAACTGAGTTTATATATTCAGGCACCATACTCTGTACAAAGATCCTTTGAAGGGATAGATGATGAAATGCAGAGGGATTATTGGAAGAGTTTCACTCCCTCCAACATACGAGAAAAGTGATGAGGATACTTTAAAAATAGTGATATCAAAGCAAAGCACATTACCAGTACGTATTAAAGCGTATAGTTATTTTACGTTTTTATATAAATATTGAAGATAACTTAACTTTTATTTAAAATTATATGATGACAAAACATTTTAGTTATGTTAAGTCATCTTATGTTTTATAGATTTTAGATTAATTTTAGATTGTTTTGCCCTTAAAAAAAGATAGAGTTAGTGAATCCCCTTTTATTTAATTACTGACTGTTTTTCCAGTTAAAATGACTTATATTATAGTGACCAATTCAAAGCAGAGTCTTATCATTTGTACTCATTTATTTTTTGTATATAGTTTAAAATGAAAACGTCATTACTCATGAAGAGTCGGAATAGAGAAGAGAGAACACCAACACAATTACATACTCACTAATGTCATTACTCTGAATTGGCAGACATGATCTTATAAGAAGGCTTTGAAACTGATTAAGGAAAATTCTCTGCACCTTGGTTTCTGTTTAAGTTTAAATTACCCTTTTTAAATGCAGTATCACTTTTGTTTAAGGCTTTATTTATTTACTACACAGACACAGCAACCGCAGTAACCTCGTCAAAATATGCTTTTCCTGTATTTCCCTCTTGTATGCACAATGCATATTCACCCAGACACTGATGCAAATATACTTAGAAGATACATGCACACTTTGTACACACACAGGCACAAACACAGTACATAACAAAAATGCATGCACAGCGACAGAGCAGTCAGACAAAAACAAGAGGAGTAGGCTGAATTTCAATGCTAATTGGACTGAAGCTATATAATTACAACAAATGGATGTCAGAATTTTGGGGCTGAATGGTGTTTTAGTTAATTAGTGCTGTAATTACAAGAGCTCATTAACTTCTCCAACAGCCTCCTCCTTGTCTGAGCTTAACTGTGTATAGGTGGGCTGCTGAGTGTCTTGAAGGGCGGGGTCTGTCTATCTGTCTGTTTGCATGTCAGTGCTTGTGTATGTGTGATAAGGGCTGTTGTTTGGAGAACTGGGTGTGTGTTAGGTGGAGGTTAGAAGGGTGTGAGGCAGTTTGGCTATTGGAGGTTGTTATTAGGCTGATTATATGTTGTTTCCATCTCTAAGTATTCACTCAAATCAGCGCGGCACTAGTGGGGTTTTTTAAAGCTGTAAGTGGTTTTAAGTGGTAGATGATCATTTGTGTATACGTCCACCTTTCTCCTTTTTCCATTTTCACATCCATCCATCCATCCAGTCGAACAGAGTTGCCCGACACTCCCCTGGATCTGCTGCAGCTACCAGAGAACGTAAGAGCAGAGCGACTTCGAGTTAGCTCGTCCCCCACCGACTGCTCCCCACAGGCCCGAGGTAGGACGCTACACACACACATTACTGCCTTCCCATGATGCCCACTGATGCACAGAAACACCTGCCTGTACCTCTTCTTATCATAAAAATCCCCCTTGCTTCTCAGGCTCTCAGCCAGTGAAGAGCTCGGTGGGTAAGAGTGCCACCGACACTAAAGGCAGAGACAAATTCACTGCCACTGCCATCCAATCAGAGGACAGGAGGAAGCGCCTGCTGAGGTCCGACCCCGAGGGTGCCCCTCCCGAAAGCCGTCGCAGACTGGAGGAGCTCCGTCACGCAGAGGAGAGTGTATCGGCGTCCTCTGACCTGGCGAGCGAAAGCGAGGGGGAGGAGGAGGAAGAGACAGAGTGGGACCAGGGGGGAGACAGTGACAGATTGAAACAGGAAGACGGCGGGGGAGGAGAGAGTAGGGGGGGAGACACCCCGACTAGAGGGGAGAGGGGGGACAGGGTTCACAACGGCCGGGCTGTGATCCAGCAGCTGAAGAGCGTAGTGACCCCGTCTCCCCTGCCTGGCAGCCCCAGCATCAAGACTGAACACGAAGCCCTGACCACCGGGGGGCGCTGGGGGTCACACACACAAACCACCACCTCGCACACACACGCCACCCAGCCCCAACCCTCACACGCACACACGCCCTCCAGCAGCCTCAACGGCGACAGCCCCACCACCCCGATCCCCGAGTCTTCTTCCAGCAGTGAGGCCCCCCCAAAAGGGTTGTTTACTCCCCCGTCCCCAGCTTTGTCCCCTGCCATGTCCGTGTCCTCCCCGCTGCCCCGTGATGAGAGGGCTGTGTCGGTCAGCCGTAGCAGTGGTGGTGCAGGTGGCGGTCCTGACTTTGAGCTGCTCCAGAGACTGGCTGCAGGCGGCGCAGCAGGCCGGGTCCTCTTCCACCCCCTTGCCCTCGGCCCGCAGGGCCCTCAGAGCCTCTACGCTCCCAGCACTATCCGCTACGCTCCACCTGAGCTGCCCCCCTCCCACCACCACAGCGCGGGACACAGCGATGGCCTGCAGCTACGCTCGGACCATCACAAGGGACCCCCACCAGCCTTCTTCCCCCACCTACAGCGGTTGGCTGGCTTGCCACCCTTCAGTGGTTTCTCCCCGTCTGACAGCCCTTTCTCCTCCGGCCTGCCCTTCTGTATGAATGGACTGAGGGGGGCTGCAGGCTCCGAGGAGGACTGAGACTCAGAGGGGAGGAGGTGAGAGGAGAAGATAAAAATGAAGGACGGAGCGGAGTGACAGACCAGAAAGAGAGACATTGAAAAGGGCAGGAGAGACAGAAGTGGCAGGACATTAAGCCTCTAAGGACGTTACTAATTGGACAATGAGTTGAATAACTGTGATCTAAAATATGTGACAAGTAGCTGCCATCGGGAATTATTGTGTCGGCCTTCTGTGGACAAGTGACAGTGACTCTCAGAGAAAACGGGACATGGAAACTTTTGACTGGTTGTCCCTCAAGACTTTCCGTCTCTACAACAATAATGAACTCTGCTCTGTGTCTTTCTCTAGATGACTGTGTTGATTTCTGTGTCTCTTCCACTCAGAGAAGCCATATTGTATATAGAGACAAAACCATAAAGACCCTCAGCACACATCTTCCTTCACTGTCACTCCAATTAACCCAATTAACCCTAAAGCCAGTAGAAAGAGATGGACACTTGTCTGTAGGAATGAAAGTGACTTTGGAATATACATTTTTATTATTGCAGTATTATACAAATCATCTCTTACTCTGAGGTCCAGGTGAGAATTTGATTATAGGGTTTTCCTTAAAATAGATGGAGACAGCCCTCTGGTGTTTTTGTATTGAGATTCAAAATAATAATAATAAAAAAAATACAAGTATTCATCAGTCAGCCATACTTAAAGCACACTGTTGGGACAAAAATATGAATAATGTCGTCCCAGACATTCCATTATGTATAAGGGAAGAAAATGCAATGCAGACAGGACGCTATTTCTGTTGTTTGATTATAGGAAGGTCATTTGTGTAACTGAGAATTAATTATAGTATATTCTGTACGATGCTGCGGTTGTGTTTGTGTATGAAAGCCATATTCTTGGTTTATTTCTTTTTTAAAGTTTTTATTGATTTCTGATTTTTTTTCTTTCACCAGATAAAACAGATGAAAGGATGGTATGGAAACAGAAGTTTCTAGAACGGCAAAATAACATTGTTTTATTGGATGTACAATATCATCCAAATATCTTTTTTTATTATTATTATTATTATTATTATTATTATTATTGCCTAAAAAAGAGATTTTCGGAAAATGTTTTTAGGAGGAGAAATGGTGCTGGACAGAAGTGTTTGTTATCATTTAAACCTCTGTGTTTTTCTGAGCACTTACTGAAATTTGTTCTGGTGTGAACTCAAAGCACTTCATCACTTAACACTCACTGTGTGATCCTGTTAAAACAGAAACAATGCAAGAGAGGTCACTAATATCATAGCCTGACCACAGTGTAGTAGAGGGGATAAATGGTGGTTTAAAAAGGCAGATAAATAAACAGACCCCGTGTGGTCATTAAAAGGCAACCATTAGAGGTCAATAAAAATAACCAGAATTATTCTGATATTGGTTTCAGTTCAGTGTAGTCAACTGGGAAAAAAAAGTTTTAAATTAAAAAGTGGAAATATAAAACACTTTAAATTTGTGTTTCACACTGATTGGGTAGAATTCCTCTCAGGACTGAAAAAAACAATACAAATACAAAACACTTTTTATATGAAAAAAAAAGACAAGAAATTAGTGCTCAGAATGTTTTATCTCCCATTTCAACTTAAGTGAGTCACAAACAATTAGGTGGTTGTCTAAAAGATATTCAAACAATTGAGAATCTTCATTCCAAAATGTAATATTTAACATTTGAAAATGTGACCTTTTTTGACAAAATGCTGGTATTAATCCAGCCAAGCACATTTTTACAATACAGTCATAATCAGTGATATAAACACTCAGAAATAAACATCAGATAATACTCTAGCAAATTGATCTATCATGTATATTATAGTTATATAATCAGTTGAAAACCAAGTCTTCAAAATGATGCCATAATTCCAGACACTGTATGTATGTTTTTGTTTTGCTTCCAGATTGAGATTATGGTCGACTGTTTGATCAGTTTCTGTGGAAATCTCTGATGTTCTGATGTCTGACAGAAAAAAAAAGAAAAAAACATCTCTAATTGTTCAGATCCAATGTGCACTACACACCCATACTGTAGCTGTCACATACAAATATGTGTGAGCGCACATATTCCCGGGTGTTTAATGGTATAATGTGTGCGTATGATTGTGTGCGTGTGCGCTCGCTTGTACAAGTATGTTTCTTTTTTTTGTTGTTGTTTTGGTTTTTTTTGGTTGAATTAAATAGCTAACCCCTTGCCCATCACTGTGAAGCTAACGTTATCCTCCCATCTTTGTGAATACTCCACCCACTCATCAAATAAAATGAACAAATGTAAAAAGAAACAGTGATACAGATGACAATAACAATAAAATATTCCAGTAGAGGAGCACAACTCAAGGCTTTGTTGTTTCTTTCTTGCATATGTGCAGCACATAAATTCAACAATTAACAGAGATGAAATGGCAATATTTCAATTTATGTTTTCCATTAGTTAATTAAGGTTTCATATGTGATTCAAATAGATCATTTGGGACACATATTTTAAGGTAAACAAGTTTGTTCCACACTACATTTGCATATGTTAGATTTGTTACTCTTCAAATCAGTTATTAACATGCATCTCCTTCACAAAACATCAATATTTCAGGCATATTTCATTGTACAGCCATTCATGTACAGCCTTTCACCATTTGTGTAAGACTAACATAAATTCAAACAACACACAGCCAAGAATAACAAACACAAGGGACGAATCGGTGGTATTATACATATGAAAGATGTCTGTGTCACTGCAAGTAGTTATGTGTCATCAACAAACCAGGTGGGCAATTTTGCAAAAACACAATAAAACACAATAATATTGATCCTTAATAAAAAAGTTAATTGTGGAGCAGGTGAGCGTGACCCTGGTGTGAAGCAGGACACCGAGGCTCGGGTGTGTTGGATTCAGCAAAGACTTGGCCATAAATTCGTCTGAAATGAGCACAATAGCACAGAGAGTACATGGAGAGCGTCTCACTTGCGAGAGACTATGTGCGGGTGTGCGCCACCGTGTGTGTATGTGTGTGTACATTGGTGGTTTGCTTGCGTGTCCGTGTGTGCATCTCCATGAATTTGCGAGTGTGTGTGTGTGTGTGTGTGTGTGTGTGTGTGTTGTCTGAAGCAGCCCCAGGGAGGGGCTCTGACATTGAAGACGGGTTAAATCCTGTTTTACATTCAAGTGGCAGGCCCTAGTTCATTAGAGTGAGGATCATTCCTCCTCAAGACCAAAGGAAGCGCATACTAAACAAGAGCAGTTGTTGGGGAGAAAATGCCATTGTACGTGCAAAACCGTATGTACTGTATAAGTGGGTGTGTGTGTGTGTGCTGATGTGCTGTGAACGCAGCTGCACAATAACCTCTGGTTTCTTCTTTATATCTTTTCTGTGGAGTACAGTCTTTTTATAGTGAAAGTAAAGGCGCGGCTTGTATGGTTGAAATCATTGTGCACTATTTGTGTCTATGTGTGTGTGTGTGTGTGCACGTGTGTGTGTGCACAAGTCACGGCAGCTCTCCTGACTGTCTTCTACTCAGCCTGTCATTGAGTCACCCATATGCCCTCTCTGTCACTGACTCTGATGGCTTATCTCAACCCCTGAATTGGAGTCGCGTTCCCGGGGGAAATACCTTAGCACATGTAAATGCATTTGAAAGAGTGAAAATATGGGTAGGAATAATAGAGTGAGGGATGGAGGGAGACACCCAGACAGCTTCCACTTGACATGGGCTTACTACACCTCCACAACTCGCTCTTTCCTCCATCCCTCCTCCGCTACCTCTACTATATTCATCTTTGTCGTTGTTTCCAAACAATCTCCTCTTTCTCCTCTCAGCCAGGAGAAGGCCAATCCATACTTAATGCATTTCTCAAGGCAGATCCTTTGATCCATGCGCATGGCATTTAACACCTGAGAGCAGATGAGCTCTCAAAATAAGTAGAGGTTATGGCTCCAACTTTCAGGGCTGAGAGTGCAGGTGTGCAGCTCAGGTTTGGAGTTGTATGAGGCCAGACCTGGACTTGGAGCCGCGGCTGGTGTTGTGGTTTCTGTAGTTGCTCGGGGTCTGGGGTAGATGGTGTTTGTCAGTGAGGGCGCGTCTCCTGCCTCTGGGCGCCCTGCCCTTTAGACGCGACAGGCCTCAGGAGCCTCCTGCATGCCAAACAGACCTGTGCAGTCAGATGCAGCCGCGGAGGAGAGGAGAGGAGAGGAGGAGTCCAGAAAGAAAGGACTGGAGGGCGAAAGGGTAGAAGAGGATCTGAGGGAGAGAGTAGAGGAGGGAGGAGAGGGGCTCGAGGGGAGGAGGTGGGTTGCTGGTCACACTGCAGCAGCCATCTAGACACACCCTGCATGTGAAACACAACTGCACCGAAACGCCCTGGGAGTCAGCGAAGGAGAGGTGGGAGGAGAGGGGAGCGAGAGCGAAGGCGGAGAGGAGGAGAGGAGGAGAGGAAGAGAGGAAGAGAGGAAGCGAGGGTGACTCTGAGGTGAGTCTCAACAGCATCACTGTGTGTTGATGGCCGGGAGATATCACAGACCTTCGCCCTAACCCAGTCAGTGATAGTTATCACAGACAAAGCCCCCCCATCACTAACACTCCCACACACACACACACACACACACACACACACACACACACACAACAACCACATGCTGCTCAGTTCATATATTCATACATGCTCACGGATGAGCAGCTCATTAAAAAAATTATGCATGTACAGCATGTATGTGTGGACAGTTTGTACATCTTTTGACTCCTACTGCAGAGAGAGTTACTACTGACTCTGACAGCACTTACACATTAAAGTGGGCCTTGTTTGCATAATCCAAAAAATATGACAACTTCTTATGAGGCATTGGGTTACAGGTAGAGGTCTGTGTTTGTGCTGATAATTAGCTGGCGATTGAAGATGTGTGTGTAGGTATTTAATTATGCGAGTGTGCGTTCTCTGTACGGGTGCTTTTAAAGTCCCTGTGTCCCCACCAGGGCCCCAGCTAATAGTGAGGACACTGAGGTCATGTCCTCTGTACTTCTTCTGGGAATTTATCAGTTTCATCAAATTTGGGAGAGGTGACATTCCTTAATTTAAAATGAACATGTGGTGGACGACTATGGACGACCTTCTGTTAGTGTCTGCTCAGAATTCTCAGAGAGGGGTAGAAGGGCGTGTTGGTGGGATCATGGCCGGATTAACCAGTTGGGGGGCCCCTTTTGACCCCTTAACTGGTTAATTAGGGGGTGCCTTTCTGTGCATTATGTATGTACTCTTTCGCCTCCAAGCTCCCATCTCATTGACTATAAATGGCAGCTTCATTATATGCTCAGAGATCAAGAAATCAAGCGGTACTCCTATGATGGAAGAATACTACACGGCCCCAGGTTTTATGTGTCAGTTCGTTTGTGGTTATTTCATTAAACACACATTCATTTAGGAATATGCACCATGTAAGCATAATATAAGCTAAAATAATTAAGATCAGATCATAATTCAGGACCCACCTCAGTTGTGCTTTAGTGGTGCAAATTCCCTGACAAATTTGGATCTAATCAAATGACCAAAAAACAAACAACCCCCCCAATAATATTTTGGCCCCATCACCCTTTAAAATCAATATATACAGTATACATGTAATATATAATACTACAGAAAAGTTATATAAATATGAATATTATTTTGTGTAGCAGAAGTGTTTGTCATTATCCTGCTAATCATCTTATAACCCTCACATCTATCTGGTGACCTCTTGGAAGGGTCATGAATCGTGATTCACTCGTCTATTTAATTGTGAATGTTAAAAAATAAATAAATAAATAAAAAAATGTTCACACTGAAGTTTGGACAGATTTCTTCTCGCTTTATTACTGCATGTACAGTAGGGTGCACTGAAAGCAGTGCACACACAAACAAAAGTAAACAATAGTGAAACCCCATTTCCACACACTCAATATCATCAACTTTTCCACACTATGAACTATTCTTTACATTCATTATCCAAGACAACAATTGCAGTGATCACCAGATGGTTTGAAATTCACTCAAAAGGTAAAATAGTTCATGGTTACATTTAGGTACTGTACATGTATATCAACAATACCGAGCAAAATATTTAACCACAGAAAAAGCTGTGAAAAATACTTTGTTTCCAAAAGTCTAGAGTTAATGACAAACAAAATCTGACAAGTGTCCTTACAAAACAAAATTTAAAAAAATACTTCACAGGGTAACTTAAACCTCTGTAAAAAATATATTGTAAGCCCTCATTGATTTGAATCAATGAAATTCTTGAATTCTTTGAATTAAAGAAAAAAGACAGACCTGAAACATGCGACATAGTATGTCATTTCTGTCTAGATCTCACAGCATATCACAACCAGCTTGTTTTATTTCCAGACTTTAATGAACTTCAAGTAGTCTTTCACAGTTAAACATGTTGAACAAGATAAGACAAACCGCATCCAACAACAGTTGGCTGAGAAAATGATTGCATACAGTGCAGTGAAAAGTAAAATTGAACAAATGATGGTTCTCTTTACAGTGTAGTTGTGAATGTGAGGATGTAAATAATAATAATTAAAAATCAATACAATTTTCAGACAGATTGATCATTTAAGTGAAGCAGATTTGAATGTATCTGGTAATAAGAAATCTTACAAAAAAGCAGATTTATTCACAAGAAGTGAATGTAGTCAAACTACCAAAATTTTCAGCATTTTCTGACCAGTTTTCCAAAAGGTCTAAAAGTCTTTCTTCACCTTAACAATAATCTTTACATCATCATCATCACACACACACACACTCACACACACATACAAATAAAGGGAAACCCTAAATCAACACACACACACCCTCTCCACACTCCATCCAACATGTCTACTTGTTCGGCCCCTTACTGTCATTGTCCTCATTGCTGTCATGGGAGCCACGGTAACCCCGGTGTTCACGCCTCTCGCGGCACTCCCGGCACTCTTCCTCATCCTCTCCCTCCTCGTCCTCGTGGATGATCTCCACCTCCAGGCGGCCGATGTAGAGAGATACCGCGCAGAGCCAGAAGAGGGCGATGCTGCCCACCACGGCGCATTGGAGCAGCATCGCTGGCACAGACAGCAGCATCATCCTCCGCAAGGCAAAAAGGCTGCCAATGTATGAGGCGCCGCCAAACAACACACACACACCTCCCAGGATAAAGAAGGCTGAGGAAAAGCAGATTGACATGGCATTATTGTAGAGATCCAATTTATTGTAATTAAATCTGGGATGGTTGACAGGTTGGGTCTACATATATGGGCACACCAGTAGAGATGAGGGCTCATTTACTTGTATTCTATTTAAATCACTTTGTAGGCTAGGAAATATTCTGCTTTATCTCTTACTTTCACTCAAATAAGAGATAAAGCAGAATATTTCCTAGCCTACAAAGTGATTTAAATAGAATACATGTAAATGAGCCCTCATCTCTACTGGTGTGCCCATGACTGATCTTCAAGAAACAGGGTAACAGGCTTTGACTCTGACATAAATAATGTTAACCTCATGACTTAATTTAGTGCCATGGCTGCTAAGTTTTGTTTTTCACACATTAGTGTGCATCAAACTCAATGACTTTTTAACGATTTAATGAAAAATGTAACACTTATCTCTTAAAAAAGTGAGTGATTTTAGGACAAAAAGAGCTGAGGTATATTGATGCATTTACTTGCTACACTTTAAAAAAAATGGACATTCATTGATTTTCAAAAGCATTCACAGCCTTATTTCATTTTTCTTAAATCCACTAGTTTTAAAGAATTACTACAGCACTACAGCAACCCTTTGTTACTAACCCTTGAATCACAAGCTACTGTGTGTTACTGACCTACCATAGAGCTTAGGCTACAAGCGAGCTGGTTTGCATCTCTACTGTACATAAGTGTGTGTGTGTGTGTGTGTGTGTGTGTGTGTGTTGGAGCTTGTACCATATCCTGCTTCTCGTCCCACTTCACTCTGGACAAATGCGATGACTCCGATCCCAGTCGCCAGCAGACCGTTCCTGAACCACGAGAGGAATCCTGCAAAAACAGTCAAAGCCAGAATAAAACAGCTGACACGTTAACAAACTGACAAGAAATCTGTGCAGGAAGCCAGAATCAATCACGTTTACATGCATACAATAATATAATCACTGTCCTCCCCAGCTTTTATGTTCAAGCAATGTTAGACAAGGGTGGCAACTTGTAAAAAATGCTAATCAGTAAGCATACCTGGATCAGAATCTGTGTCCCAGTTACTTACTACAAACTATTTCTGGGCAGGTTTGGAGTAAATAGTATGTTCACACTGGAAAAGTGACAAAAATAAGTTTACTCAAAGATGTCAGTAAGCATTTACGTTACAGCTCAAGAATGATCTTGGGGGAGAAAAGTATAACATTTTCAGAAAAATCTTGCTTTCTTTTTGTAAAGTTTAATTGGCAGTGGATTAAAAAAGTGGAGTACATTGATTCTTTGTCTTGTCTAACTCAATATTGAAACCTACTTAAAACCTTCAAGAAATGCTCAATCTCTGGCTGCACCCAAATAATGATGTCCAACTAATCATTACCACCTGCTGTCAAAAGTAGAACACCTGGTGTATCATCACTAACTGGGATGTGTCCAGAAAGGCCACAACCTTTCAGCACGTCAGGGGGCTGCTTTGTTATGCTTGTAAGCGTAGGACACCTACACGGCTGCTGGACAAATATCAACTGTGATGTCATGGAGAGTGAGGGTTTCTTTTCCAGCATGAATTGCGTCAGGTTACCTGTCTCGTGGGACTTTCTTAGCATCTGAAAAAAAAGAGAGAAGAACGCAATTAGGAACATCAACCTTGACTTTCATCAGTATCATGTTTTCTCATAAAAACGTATCTATTGTGGACTTAGTGACTGATACAAATTCTGTATTTATCTCAAGAGAAAACGAGAAAAGAAAGCAGCTGTGACATTTCAGAGTTTGGTTTAAAAAAAATACAAAAAGCTCACTCCATGATCTGAATATACAGCATGCTCCTCCCGGAGTTAACCTACCAAAGCGTCCGCCTTGTCGAGGTCTGTGAGCCGGTACTGCTCCGGCCCCCGGCTCTTCCCCCACGGTCCCTTCTCAACGACCCGCAGCCGGGACGAGCCGTGCAGCCTCCTCAACAGAGCTCCGGCGCAGGGAGGCCGGACCAGCTTCACAGTCCGGGCGAAGTGGGACACGGCCGACGGCAACTGCCTTCTCATGAACAAACTCAGGAAAGCCATCACATCACTAGCTAGCTGAAAGCAAAAGCACAACACGACCTCTGCATGCCCTGTGAACTCTCACCTGGTCAACGACAACCAAGAAAAGCCGGAAGAGTCTCCTGTGAAGCGCACTGACGTGACAGGGTAAACAGGATTAGTACAGCGCCATCACGCGACTGACGAGAAATTAACACAGCCGAGTTATAGCATCGTCTAATTGAGATTATTGTAAACCGTAGCTGATTTTTCTTTTCGTTTTTTTTGTGTTGTACCTTTGGTTTATGTCGACGATTCCCCTCTAAACCAAGTAAAATAACATGCAATTGCATATTTGCACTACACGAGGGCGCCAGAGTATAATGCTATAACTTGCTCACATGTATTTATTTTATTGCAATTTTCAAGGTTTAAATACATAAAAATAATTTAATAAAGATAAATAATAAAATTATATCAAACATAAAATGAAGCACATGTAAATCTGATTTTCATCTTTAAACTAGTCTAAACTAATTTTCTTTTTCACTTGTTTCTTTTACACATTTCTCTAAGGGACTTAAGAGTTTTTGGACAAATTTGAAAAATCATGGGAGAACAGAGACTGAGAAACTTGGATCCTTCCAGTTGTAACAATGTGTATGGTATTTACCCATACATTAAATTAAATGAATCAAATGGGCGTTGTTCATTTCTACCAGACTCAGATAATACAAAACATCATTTTAATGACTGAATTTTGGAAGGTCATCAAGCGTCAGAGAGATCCAGCTGTGGATGTAAAACCAGATTTTTGTTATTGGAGCATGAAAAAAGCAGAGTGGTTTTTAGCACTAGACAGATAATACCTGTTATGAATTTAGGCAAGTTAGACAGGAAAGTTGGATAGGAAAGAACATGCTTTAGCCAACTTCAGCATAAAGGTCAACTAGAAAACTGAGGTTTTAAACACACACACAGTCACAACTATTATCCTCCTCCTTTCTTTGCAAATCATGACAAATACACACACATGCTGATACTGTATAACCCTGTGTGCATACCCAGGGAACCTGCGTGGATATGTGTGTGTGTGTGTGTGTGTGTGTGTGTGTGTGTGTGTGTGTGTTTATGCCGGACAGATCTGCGTCCTCAGTGAGGATGAGTGGACGGCCTCTTCCTGAGGCTCTTTTGTCTTTTTCGGCCTGCTGGGACCCAGAAAGACCACGCCTGTCATACCTGATTGTTTAGTGTGAGGAGATGGAGAGCTGCACAGAGGTCTCAGATGGGAGTGTGTGTGTGTGTGGGTGTGTGTGTGTGTGTGTGTTGACAGTGGGGTCTTTTACAGACAGCCAAATCTTTGATGTGATGCGCAGCTGACCCTCTGCTTCCTCTCACGCTACAACACAATAGGAGACTGATACTTGTATACACACATGCATACCCGCACACATGCATGTGCGAACACATACAGATTACAGTTATCCATCTTATATCAGTCTGATTATTTGCCATATGCAACAGCAGTATACAGTATACTTTTTTAAAAAGGAGACTTTACCTTCAGTGATGCACATTGTGTTTACATCTTTATAATACTATACGTGCTTGTTAATAATATATTATTACACCAATTATTGCTATTTTTCATATATTTACCATACATACAGCATGTTTGCCAATATATGAACAGCAGGTGCTGTAACAGTCATTATATTGGGATTAGCATGTAATGCAAAATATATGCGGCACCCTTCCAAATATGCAAATATGTCATTGTAAATTACACATTTTAATATATATCAACAGATGTGTGTTTTACTTTTTCTCCAAATCCTGACACATTATGGCGTCAAACAAATGATCAGATTTTTCAAGCTTTTCACTGAAAATCGTTTCATATCATTTATCTGCAAGGATCATCAGGATTAATAAACATATTAGCATAATGTACATACAAACAGATGTTGGAATCACATCTTAGAGGTTACAAATATTATAGACTTAAACCATCACATTGTAAATCTGTGTCCCTTGGGATTTTACGTGTTATACCGACCCTTTAAGAAGATTGTGCTGATACTAATGACTATTTTTTCCCCCCGCTGTCTCATGGATTGACTGTAATTCATGAGCACTTGATGCTCTAATAAAGTGCAGTACGGACAGAACGGTTTAGACATTTTAACTGCAGACAGGAAATTTCCTCTATATCTCTTTGAGCTATTTTAAGGAAGGCTAGCTGTACAGTTGATCCTTAAATTCCCCTGCCCGTATCACTCTCTGTCCTCGCTCACTCACTTTCTTTTCCCTTTGCTCTCATTTCCTCAGTTTAACTCAACGAACCCTCTTCCTCCTGCCATTCTCTCTGTGCAGGTCTGGATGACTGGGTTTTATCATCATGATGCTAATAATGTATTTTTTTGTTGGATTTTATTTCCTCTTTTATTTCTTTTTTCAAACAAAAGGGGGGCATGGTGATATCATTCTGTATTGAAACTGTTTTGCAGAGCTTTTATCAATCAAATTCCCATCTCACCTTTTTGTGTTTTGCAAATCTGTCTTTTTGAGATCACCTCAATTTATGTTGCTATCCCATTACCGGCTTAAAGCCCATCCTTTCTTTTCTTTTTGCGTTCACACAGTTTGCAAACACACTGTTGCTTTACCCAGGATCTGTCTTCCAACATCCTTTTACCCAAATCTCTCTCTCTCTCCTCTCTGTCAGTCGCATCCCGCTCTCCCCACTTCTTCTTGAATTAATAAAAAACTAACTGTCCATGACACCTAAGTGCTGCTGCTGCCTATTTTTGAAGTGGTCACCTGACTGGCATAATATTCGTCATTTGCGTTGTCATGCATCCAGCAGCAGCAGGGATTTTATTCTTAATCTCGCTAGCACATGTTTTGTAATTGTTTACTTATAGAACATAACCTGAATGTGCAGGCTTGACACACACACACACACACACACACATAGGATTACACCTTAAAACAGTAAAACACACGTATAATTTAAGCCAAAAATATTGAGAATCAATATATTTAGTTTACAATAATACTTTCTTGAACAAATATATATTTAGACCAGAATTGTTGAATGTTTTTTGGCCTTTTAAAAAAGTAAGTAAGTAAGCAAGTCTGCTGCTTATAGGCCTCAACTGTCTGTTAACTCTTTATCCTCTGTGCTTGATTTCTGTGGCGTCAACAGTAAAAGAGGAAAGAGGGGGAGAGAGACGGATAGAGGGAGGGATAGAGAGGAGGAGGAGGAGGAGGAGGAGGAGATGTGTATACGTGCAGAGCTGCACTACTCTGTGTTACAAAGTCTGGGGGATTCCAGCCAGCTGCGTTGGGAGCACTGACCTTGGCAAAAAGTACACTGTTTTTCAGTCCTTGGGACAAACAAGTGTTGGATACAACTGTCAACTGATCAGCAGACAAATTATTTACTGACATTCATTAAAGGAGAGACGTTACTGCTTAACAAGTCAGTAAACTGCATGAATACAAGATTTTAAAACAAACTAAAAATGTTTAATGAACACAGGTATTTTGTTTTTTATGTAATTGTCATATTTTATTACATAAACTGCATTGTAAGTTATTCTGAGGGAAAATACCATAATATACCAACACTACAGGATACAGGATGGGAAGCTGTCAGGGTTATTTAATGTTGCAGGTGTGTGAATGCGTGTGTTTCCAAGTTTGTTTTTTCCTTTAATTATGGTACAGCTTCCCTTTTGATCACTGGTACATGGGAGCCCTGATTTATTTTGAGGCGACTTGTTTTCTCTGACCATAACTCTTATGTGGATGACATTGTTTGAGGCTACATCTCAGGCCAATAGTTTGCACATGTGCGTTCCTGTATGCGTGTGTTATATCCAGACATTTAATATTTTGGGGGCTGGGCAATGCAGGAAACCTGGTACAGATTCTCCACTAGAATCAAAGCCAAACAATGAATCATCATTTTTACAGTAATATCTAACTGCTCTGGTTGCCTGGCAGTGGCAAAACCTGGATGGATTGTTGTGTTATTTCCTGAACGTGGCTCACTGTGTAGTGTGACTTGAAAATGAACTCATTCTGGCAAACATTGGTGCTAAGAATTTCCTTTGTCCCTTTTTAAGCACACTACCTTTCCTTAATTAGGGTCAACCTTTGGCCAACCATTCTGGAGGAAATGCTGCCTCAGTCACACTGAACCTCCCGGTCACATCTTGCTTTATCAAGTCAGCACCAATAAAAATGTGTCACATCTCCATATCGACAACAATAAAACATAACAGTACATGCTGCACATCCTTGATGTGCTGGTCTCAGATGAGCTCCTTTACCGATAAAATGGCAATAAAATTAGCTTTGGTAGAATTGCATGGTGATTGCAGCCTTCATTAGGTTACCTGCTGTACTCATGTGGCAGATGTACTGAGAAGACTAATAGAAACACGTAGATGAAACAGTTCCCTATTCTCTGAAGCCAAACAATGTGTTATTCTTCATGTTGGTCCTAAAATATTTGTTCCTATTTCTTGCACCCACCCACAAACTACAAACCCAATTAAATAGACAAGTATTTATGCAGCGTGTCAGCTTTTCCATGACTGATGAATCATCGTTAGTTTCCTGTGCGATTTCTTTACCAATTTAGAGTTTTACTTTACTCAGTTAACTTAGAAGGGATCCGAAATATCATGAAATGCATGTCATGAAGAATTTACAGTATGCAAAAACTACAAAGAAATTGATTCCATTACTCACAGTGTTACATGTCAACAAATGTTCACTGATGTTAGTTGTGTGTATATACTATATTCTGTTCTGCTATGCTGTTTACAGCTGTGAATACAGCCTATATAATCTAGTTATGACCAGACTCAAATTAAAGTCAAAAGATGATCTTTTCAGCTACACCGATAAATCAAATACAAATACAAAGTGTTCTTTGCTCGGATTACTTCGATGACTCGCAAGCATGCAGTCAGACACAATCAATCCAAAGCCTGATGGGCCTGTTATATAAACCTCAACATATTTAACCCCATCTTCTCTTCAGCTTCACTACTACTCCATGTTGTTTATCCTCCTCCCCATGAAGAGTGTTCAAAGGAATAGTTCAACATTTTGTGAAATACACTCATTTGCTTTCTTGCTGAGGTTTAGATGACACAATTGATACCACTCTCGTGTCTGTACAGTAAACAAGAAGCCAGCAGCCACTTAGCTTAGCTTAGCTTAGCACAAAGACTGGAACCAGCGGGAAACAGGTAGCCTGATTCTGGCCAAAGGTAACAAATTCTGCCTACAAGCACCTTTAAAGTTCACTAATTAACACGTTTTATCTCGTATAATTAATTTGTACAAAAACCTAAATGTAAAAATTAAAATTATTTATATGTCAGACTATTTCTTGGCTGAGTGCAGTGACTTCCTGGTGTCTCTACTGGTTGCCTGGCAACCTCACGGTAATGTCAAGATTTCAATACAGAAATGAGAGTCGTAGAAATCTTATGTATCTAACTCATGTGTACAGTATACAGTGTATGTGTTGCGTTACTTTATTTACATACCTGTAAATGCCTGTGAATGCTATGTTTATAGTCTGTTATGTGCTCTAAATCCTCATTGTGGGTGTTTATGCTGAAGATGATGACCTCTCAATTTGCATTTTGATTAACGTGCCATTGTATGTGTTTGTATGTGCATTAACATAGACAGCATACTTGTATGCACACCTGATGATGCGTTGTAGGCCCCCAGCACTTCACATGGC
Organism: Maccullochella peelii; assembly: GCA_002120245.1. Taxonomy (NCBI): domain Eukaryota; kingdom Metazoa; phylum Chordata; class Actinopteri; order Centrarchiformes; family Percichthyidae; genus Maccullochella; species Maccullochella peelii. The sequence goes on along the minus strand of LKNJ01000638.1, from coordinate 40,847 downwards.
TGCTCTCCAGGTCCATGTATAGGCTGAGACAGGGTGGCACTGTAAGCAACAGATGGATGTGGCAAGCCAGTGTTGAGTCAATACACTCTGTCCCTAATCCCTCAGGGTGAGGCGCTAATCCAGCATCCCAACCCCAGGCGTGGCTTTATAACAGCACATTACCTCACTTCCTCCTGCTACACAAATATATAGGTGGACTAAATTCCAAATGTAAGCAGAGTTAAGCAAGCCTAGGGTTTAGTGCTGAGGTCAGAAACAGACATGCCAAAACTCATTTACTCCCAATACTGACATAAATGGCTACAAACTATACAACAGCTGACTGCCACTGTCCTAATAAATACATCTTATAGGGCAATATGTCGATTTATATTATGAGATGATAGAAACTGGTAGAGATTTTACTAAACTGTTTCTATTGAGGTAGTTATCCTTTTAATATCTCTGGTTGTATTAGGCCAGTATCTCATACAACAGATTTAATATATATATATTACTTTTAGTTTTGATACTTTAAGCATGTTTTGCTCATAATATGTACATACTTACTTAAGTAACATTTTTAATGCAGGACTTCTACTTGTAATGGAGTATTTTGTGGCATTGCTACTTTTACTAGAGCAAAGAATGTAAAAACTTCCTCCACCACTGCAAAGAAGTAGTTTTTATTGTAGCAGGTGTTGGTTTTATGTTCACACGTGTATATATTACATTTAGTGTCCATTTGCAGAAACATGGAGGGGAGCCCTTTATGTTACATGAAAACTTATGTTAATTTATACTGATGTTAAAATTATAAGTAAGTAATCAGTGGTGGAAGATAGAAATACTCTGTTACAAGTAAAAGTCCTGCATCCAAAATCTTACTTAAGTAAAAGTAGGCTACATAAGAATTAGCATCAAAATAAACTTTAAGTAGGCTACCAAAAATAAAAGTAAAATAATGTATACTATATCACTGGATTATAATTAGTGATGCATTAATGTATAAGCATCACTAATGCTGCAGCTGGTAATTTCAACTACTTTATATACTGCCGGGTAGCTTAATCAATAATAATAATCATAATCTATTTGATTTATAGTTTGTATTAATAATTTGAATCGGCAAAGTAACTAGTAACTGATGTTCCAATAAAGGCAGTGGAGCAAAAAGTACAATATCGGCTTCCAAAATGTAAATGGAGTAAAAGTATAAAGTAGCATAAAATGGAAATACTCAAGTGAAGTACAAGTACCTCAAATTTGTCTACAGCAGGCCTACTTAGTTACATTCCACCACTGTAAGAAAGAAGTGAATAAATAAGAAAACCCAAATAAGAGGAATGCTTCATGAATACTATAGCGGTGTTACTGCAGAATTTGTATTGCTGTAAAACAAAATAACAGCAATCTTTTTATTGTAATGTTACGGTTTCCACCCGCGCCTTAGTAGCAAGTGGTCACGTGGTCTGCAGCAGGAGGAGGAGGAGGAGGAG
>LKNJ01000638.1:4069-39360 GCA_002120245.1 Maccullochella peelii | reverse complement strand
AGAGAGAGAGAGAGAGAGAGTGGGGTGCTCGCCGACACAACGGAGAGCACTTTTTTTTGGAGATTGGGGTGGGGGGGGGATCTTGTGTGGCTCAGAGTATCTCCCTCTCCGTCCCCCGGGTGAGCTTAATGGTGCTGGTCGCCGTCAGCCTCTGGACCTTATTTATAGCTAACCGACAAGAAAATTGGATAGGACGCGCACACGGGCAAGACAATCCCGGAAATAACTTGCGTACCCTCAGCCTGTCACGTACGCTCGCTGTGGATTTGCATTGCTGTGGGCTGTAGGTAAGCAGTGGACTGGAGCGACATTTCACTTGCTTTTTTTTTAAACGATATAGCTGCATTTCTAAAGAATGTTAAACTCTGAAATATGTGTTTCAACTGAATGAATAAATTGGTGTCATGTAATGCTCAATTTTGGAAGACGAGACCTGATCACAATGCTTCTAAGTTGGTAATCAGTTGATAAAGACGGAATATAAGTCTGTTTCACAGCTGTAGAATATGAATTATAATTGTAGAAGCCTGTATTTACAGCAGAAATGCTGTATTTGGTGACCAGTTTCTAATTTCAGTCCAATTTTCAAACGATGAGCCAATGAGTAAAAGTGAGTTTTTGTTTCATTCTTTAGCGTTTCCCTTCTTTTTAATGATTAAAACTATTAGCTGGCACAAATAATGTAGCCTATAAGGCATGCACTTAATTTTGGTCTAATTATGATTTATAGGCTACAATTTCCCTGTTACATGGCACTGTTTATTGCCCCACTTAAAATATACAAATACTGTAGGCGTTTGTTGCACCATATAGATACTGTGGATTGATTTACTTCAGCTCACTGTGACAAGTTGTTTGCACTGTGCTATTCATAGGCCTAAAGTGTATCATTTTACTCTCCACAGATATCCTACACAGCCTCAACATGTTTATAAGACGGATACAAACAAATACGCAGCTTGGGAGCATTAAAAGACTTGGACATGAAACTTATAGTGGCTGTGGCACAGATCCTCTCCGTCAGAGAAAGCAGTGGCTCAGCTAGAAAATGAAGCGAGGACGTGAGCTACGTGCGCATCCAGCAGATGACGAGATGAAATGGAGAGCTTGGGACACACGGACCTTTTAAACCCAAGCTCTTCCCGCGGATCGGTCGCTGTTTCCGCCTCGCAGGACAGAGGGACGAGCGGCCAGCAGCAGCCCGTCTGTGGAGCGGCAGAGATTCACCACACGTACCGAGCGGACATGGGGCTTGACGGCTTCTGCGCGGCGCCGGTCGGGAGTCCAACAGCCGCGGAGTTACTCGCGGGTCTGGCCTCTCAGACCGACTTCCCTGCAATCACAACCCCGACGAAGCACTCCAAAACCGGCGTGCCTCTCTACAACGGCGGGGTGGTGTCTCCATCTGCCACCGTGGAGGGGAGCCAAGCAGGCGCTTTGGCTCAGACACCAAACGGTTACCCGGCACATATGATGGGGGTGGCGGGGATAACAGGCGGCCCTATGTACAACCTCACCAGCAGAGCCTGTCTGGTGGAGAACGGGGACCGGACAGCTCATGAGAAGTGCCCTTTAGTGATGAGGAGGATCAATGGTGACCTGAAAGCCAGACAGGTGCTACAGAAACGGAGAGGTGGGGAGAACCGAGACCTGGTGTCAGGAACTCTCAATGGCCTCGTTACAGGGTCACCGGGGTTAGGGAGTTCTTCTGTGGACTCAGGTTTTGCTTCGGGAGAGACAGACTTTAAACGGAGAAGGTTGGCGGATGGAAGTGTTGCTCACAAATCTTCAGAGGCCTCCAGAGTGGCACAAGCAGTCGCCCCGCTCATGGTCACAGTCAACTGCAGCAACAGTTCCCATAGCAACCAAATGACTAGCAATCATGTGCACTGTGTCACTCCCCAATCTCCATTCACCCCTCCTGCCCCTCATACTAACCAGCACAACGGACATAATGTGGCCTCCCCAGGCCCACCAGCTGCACCCGGCCAGACCTCCCCTGTCGAGGGTAACTGCATCCCGACCCCACCGCCTTCTGCAGGGGCTGGCTGGTCAGCAGAGCGCATAGCCCAGCAGTACATCATCCCCTGCATGAAATACTATGGCATCTGTGTGAAGGACAACTTCCTGGGCCCGCAGCTGGGCGACAGGGTCCTGGAAGAGGTGGAGGTCCTAAACCGCAATGGGAAATTTCGGGGCGGGCAGCTGGTGAGCCAGAAGAGCATTCCCTCTCGGAGCATCCGGGGCGACCAGATTGCCTGGGTGGAGGGACGAGAGCCCGGGTGCGAGAGCATCGGGGTGCTGATGGCTCACATTGATGAGGCCGTCATGTACAGCGCTGCCAGTGGACAGCTGGGGGACTGTGTCATCAATGGACGCACTAAGGTGAGAGTAGGAACAGGGTGGGGTCAGGGGTATGTTTTCTACATCTACATGCCACAGCAAGAAAACATGCTACAAAAAAGCAGATGTAGGAGTGTCAGTCTGATAACATCATTCAATTGCGAGCAAGTGGTTGGCTGTCTGCTCTGCTCTATCTTTGCTTCTCTAATCCTGACATGCAGGCAGGCAAACACACACACACACACACACACACACACACACTTGCACCACAGTGGGAGAGCGAGCTGAGCGTCAGGTAGGATGTCAGGATGGGTCCTGCTGTGTTTCCGGCTCATGTGAGCTTGATAAGGGGGGCTGCGGGCTGAGCCTTCCTCCTAATCTGGCCCTGTGCCTGGGTTGAGGCCTGCCTAAATTTGCCCCTGCCTTCATACCATTGGTACCAAGAAGAAACTCTGTATGAGCTGTATCTGTATCTGCTCTGCCTTTCATCTTTGCCTTTGAAGACAACTTTTTCTATCACCACGTTCACCCATACAAACATATGGTGCTGGCATGGTAGGAGAGTTTTGTTTGTTTGCTTGCTTTATGTCATAGCTTATGCCACGTGAGCCACAAGCTTTCTCTTTATTTTACCGTGAATACACTGCATGCTTCATTTTCTCTTTTCCATTGATATTTTCCAAATGCCATACCCAATTACCCACAGCACACCACTTAAGATAAACACTAAACGACTAAACAGCCTATAACTATTTTAATCCCTCTTCGTCATAGTCCACAGTTGGCCCGGCATTTTCTCTGTCCTGCACACAATGCACAATATCGACGGCTGTGTGCACCCCCCACTTTCCTCCCTGTAGTGACGCAGTCCTGGGTTATCTGAACCAGGTACTGTCAGTGGCCCATTCCAACTGAAGCCTGGTTTATTCTCCACCCTGAATCCCCTGTAACATGAAAAAACAGTGCAATACACTCAGATTAAGTAACCTTATTGTCAGTCTTTCCACCTGTCTGTCTCTCTTTGTATTCTGTAACTATCATTGTGTTTTTCCCTATCAGCTGTGTGTTAACCATTACATGTCAGTCTAGGCTGTTGCCCAGCATGTTCTCAGGTCAAGATTTACAGTGTAACAGATCCAGACTTGTGCAGATTTGTGTGTTTGAAACATTTATCAGTATCAGGTTTTGATAAATGTTAATTCAGCTTTTTTGAAACTGCAAATTTCCAAATGAAAGATGTGACAGATGGTGAAATATTAGTATTGCAATGCTTGCACTTTCAGAAGAGGTCAGTTTTACACAGGTTAAGCTGTGTCAAACTGTGGTTATGTCCCATGCGGATAATAAATCCAGGAGGGCTCTCGATGAATACCATGTCTGATTTCATCCTGAAAAGTAGACCCAACCTTACCGCTCCTCTTGGGGAAATTAGGTGAAAGCTCTTACCTGCAACCTGGCAACCTCAGCTTACCTTCTGCAGTCTTTGCTTAATCAACAGAGCTATCAATGAGACTGTTGAGTAAATGTTCAGAAATATACATACAGACTTTTTGTAGCATTATTCATATTAAGTACGACTAAATACACACACAGATGTGAGTTTGTCCTATCAGCAGTCATGTGTGGGTTGTGTCTTTCTGTGTATCCATCTCCATGTTTGATATAATCATCTATGGTATGTTCCCCTCTCTTCCCCAATGTATTTGCCCCATGACCTCGTTCATCCCGTTCGTGCAGCACCACATGTAGCACCTTGCCCTTTGTGTACGTCTAGTCATTTACATAAGTTTGAGGTAGTGTTTAAACAGGTTGGGGATACGTCACATCAGCAGCCTTTGCTCTCTTAAATATGGGCGGACTGAGCTGCTTTCAGGTCCAAGTCATGCTTAGTCTGTGAGAAAATGACACCAAAACAGGAAAGTGAAGTGCTAAATGAAAGTGAAGCTAACATATGTTTACTTTTTCAAGGTTGTTTTTATACTTTCGTTCCGCTGCAAATTTTTAGTTAAGAGTGCAAAATATGAGGAACGTCTGTTAGATTGCACTGTTTTCTGTTTATATGTCTATCTATACCTTCCAGAAGCTTATTAGGATGTAATGTGTTAACCTATTGCTCACTAAGTTATTCACATTCTCTAATTTGGCATGGTGATGACTAACTGAGTGATTCCCTGGTAAAAATGTTAGATTGCTAAAAGCCAACTGTTCCCTGGCCAGATCTCTCCGTTTGCCCTTGGTACATTAAAAAAAAAAGTTCACTGCTGCACAGTACAAAATGTCCTGGCTGGGTGTTCCTGTAGGGGAGTGCAGGAGACAGCGTAGTGATAGATTCAACGATGGAGTGTGCACGAGAGAGAGAGCGAGGAAGTGATAGGAAAAGAAAAGAGGAGGATCAGGGAGGAGTACATCCATCTTTTCCATCCTCCTCCTCTTTGTCAAGCGACAGTTAACCCCAAAACCTCATTCATTTTAAACCCGTTCCTTCATTTTTTCACTTTCCTTCTTATCTTATATTCTGACCTCCTTTTCCTTTCCCCCTGTCCTTTGCTTCACCCCCTTTCTCCTTCATCTTATCAACCCCCGTTGTTCAGTACTTGGAAAAAAATATTTCCTAGCCGTTGCCTTGGTAACAGGCCCATACAGAGTTGAGCTCAGCTCTGCATTGTGTATGAAAGAGATGGAGAGAGAAGGAGAGTATGCCCAAAATAATGCCTCACCAGCAGTGGGTAATACCCTGACTCCCATCAGTCAGCAGGAGCCAGGTTTTGCTGCCTGTGAAACATACAGTAGGAAGGATTATATGTTAACAATGGAATGGCAATTCAGTGAATACAGTGGAGGGTGAAGGTGGGAAAGTCTTGTATTATGGGGAAGAGGGAAACAACTCAGTGCAGGGAACGAGACACATGAAGGGGGAGGGGATAGACTGGAAGTGAGAGTGTAAGGAGTGGGAGGATAGTGTTGAGCGAGTGAGAAGGGGCGATGCAGCAGAAGCTTCGGCATAACGAGAACGTCTGCTGCGGCAACGTGTCCTCAGATACCCCTCCTAGAGTGCAGCAGTGCCACCGTGCAAGCAGGAGCTAGATGTCATGCGTTAACACACACAATGCAGCTACACACCTCCAAGCTAGCTTGTTTGGATGGATGATGGATAGACAGACAGATGGTATTAATTTAGTCTCAGACAGTTCAGAGGCTAAACAGAACCAGTGTTAAAAAGACATTATTAATGACATAATTTGTGTTTATTTGGGTATTCCCTTAGTGCAGTACCAACCTGTTAATTTAAATTCAGCTCAGTTTAGCAGCATACATGCAGTTCTTAGCTGTCGTCAGAACGGTTGCACCACTTCGTGAAATTCTGAACATTTTAATAAGCTGTGAATAGTGGGAGTTTCGTGTCAATCATCAATCAAAAACTGGGTGAATTAAAGCTGGGGTAGGCAAAATCTGTGCAACCTATGCAAAACCTTCCGCCACTCTGCTGCCTTGTATCACTCCGCTAAACCCCTCCCAAAACCCCCACAACTTCGACCGGCAGCAGGCAGGAGGCGGTTACCCTGCGAAACCTTATCCCTCGTAGTGCTCACTCTCCACGGCGTGAGCCTCACCGAGACCGCGGTCCCTCCCGCCGCGACTTGTCTTTTCAAAGACGCCCCTCCAGCTCTTTGCGGCAGGTAAAACAAGCAATTTGAAGACATCACCTTGGACTCTAGGAAATCATCATGGACATTTTCTGACGTGTTATAGACTAAATAATTCATCCATAAATTGAGAAAATAATCGTCAGATTAATTGATAATGCACTTCATACTCAAACATGGTTAGAATTAGTATAAGGCATGGTCCTTGTTACCTCATATTCCTTTTGATGTCGTATTTATTTCCATTGTGTTTTGTTGTTGCTAAGTATGCGTATCATATCAATCATTAATGAACATCCCCTCCAAGGCGTACTCTTGTTTTATACATCTAAAAAATTAGTTTCATAAACTTGTGATTGGATATGAAACAAAAACGCCATCTAACTTTCAGTGGTGACTCATGCATAATGAGGGCTACTGGGGCCATAGCAGGATTGACTCATAAGGGCTGGGCACATACATTTTCCCATTTTTTTTTCTCACACACACACACACACAGATCAGTTTTCTCTGAGCTTAAACCAGTCCAGCGTTGTTGTTTATGTTGCAGTAAATCTTTAAATCTGTGTTGTTGCCTGGGAACATTAGCAGATGTTAGTTGGTGTTAAATGAGAGTGGCACTCACTTGGGTCAAAGGGTTGGGTAGTATGTCCTCAGAAACAATTACAGATTCATAGTCTGAACTCTGACCTACATTGTCTGAATCTAGCTGAATAGTGGGCCATGATATGAGCCCTGAAGGACAGCACAGATACAAACTGGGAGTGGCAAAGCAGTTCATCATTAATTCAGTTTAATTCACCCAGACTTGTATCTCCTTCACTTTTCTCAAATCCAATCTGGTAGCAACTATTATAATAGCTGATCCTGATTTATATCGCACCCCAGCAGCCAGGCTGCATGTGAGTAATCACCTGTGGAAGTTAAGCAAGATGGCAGTGCTGCTTGACAGTTAGTGAGTGGTTTCAACCCCAGAGATGGCAAACGTCTGTCATGCTGAAGTGTCCTTGAGCAAGACCCTGGCCCACTCCCAAAAATCACGCTCAGGGACTCTCAGACTTTGATGCGTGTTTCCAATAACCGGCAAGTTACCAGGACTGTCCCACTGTGAAATTGGGAGGATCTTGAGGACTCTCTAATACACACTTTTCACAAGTTTGCAATGCATCAGTTTGCTTGAAGAAAGTATCGTTTTGTCTTCTGTGAAGGCACGGTCACGTTGATTTGTTTTCATCTGATTTGATCAAACAATATTATGTCATCAGTTGTTAGTATATTCAAAAAAGAGCAAGAAACACACACACATGCCTCTGCCCAGGTAACCAGCTTTTTTTCCCGTTCCTCATAGAACCTTTGCACCCTCCTGCACCTGTACTCACATTTTTGCAGATCATGCAGGCAATGTTAATTAAAGTCTGTTAGGGTTCAGTGCTGAAGGTTTAAGGTGGACTCTGGGACTGGACCAGTGGATCTCAACCAGCTCCAGAGCTGCTGGTCTGTAGCCGACCCTGCACTCTAGCCTGACATGAGGGGTAGAAGAGAATGTAGGCTACCTGTGGAGGTTAGTATAGTATGGCAAAATTAAAATAGTGTGTCCATAGAGATCATGGGTAACCATATGGTATGATCTGTGTATACTCATGTCCTCCACGCATCTTCTTTCTTTCTGTATTTGCATTTCATACATTAAGAGCATTCTCTTTTCTACTTATCGCAAGAACATTAAAGGTAACACACGTGATCTACATTAAATAGTTTCTTCGTTATTGTCATTACAAAATTGATTGTTTCTGCTATCAGTAACATTAATTAGGTCATGGCGGGCTGCTGACTCATTTCTTTGCAACACAGCAATCCCTGGCTTCATGTTACCTTACATAACAATAGCTGCGGTTACATGGACAATTTTTCAAGATGTGCGTTTACATGCCCGATGCATTTATTCAGGATTTAACTCTTTTGACATGTGCACAGTGGTTCCGCCCGCTGTTAAGCGTCTAATCTGCCCGGAAATATAACAGAAGAAGAAGGGTTTTTTTTTCTTTCAGCTACGTTCATCTTTTCAAACACTTGTTTGAGCAACTCATTGTTTTGAGCCTTTCGACCAATCGAGGCGTTCAACAATCCTTAAATCTTTTAAGGTCTCCAACAAAAAAAGTTGTATCAGCCACAAACCAGTCATATTGTGCTGCCGCCATGTTTCTGTCCCTCCCGGAAACTCATTCACTTCACCTAATGTTACCCAAACAAAAGAATATATTTATTCTAACCAGAGAGAAATGATCGGATTAAGCGTATACATGGTTATAGGCACTAATATTTTCCCATTGAACGGATTATCAACGTTTACACCACCCCTCTCAACCCAATTGAAAATTCCTTCCTATCGGGTCAGTCTCTTCCGATTGAGGTGGTTACATGAGGCATGTTTATTCTTATTGGGCTATTATTCTGATTATTAGTGGAATATTAGGGTCCATGAGAGATTTTTAATTTGGGAAAAGAAAAACACTGGCATATTAGATTGGAGATTAGATATCCACAGATACACTACGTTAAGGTATTTCTGTTGTCCCTATATTGCCTGACCCTTTGTCCAGTGATCCACAAATAGAACCAGTTTAGCTCACTTATGAGTGCGTCTTGACTATTTTACCATCTGTAGGTTCTAGGTTTAAAGCTGAGCACCAGCAAAAGACCACACTACCTTTGTAATGTAGACTTTTTTAAACTGCAACATCTGCTTCTAGGTGCTAGGTACTGTTTCCAAAATTCTCATCAGTGACGATCATCATTTTAACCCCTACTACCCTCCTCACAAGCATATATCTGTTCTCCCCCTCACGTTTTCTCCTTGACAAGCAGTAATGGAGGTATTTGTTCAAGCTTATCTAGCCCCTCTCCCCTCCTTGGTCCTCTCTCCACCGTCATTCCTCTTATCAGAATATGCGTGCAGCATTGGAGCTTATTTTTGTTCTTGTCCAGAACAGCCTGTTCTTCCTGCCCGGCCATCACCTTGACAGCCCGGGCATCTACCCGGTGATGCCATTAGGCCATTACTGCTGGTGCCTGGCAGACAGGTGGTTAGCGCCAATTAGACTTTAACTTACTGTGGGCACAGATCTCGGCAGAGATGAAGGAACGAGGAGGGCAGAAGTGGCAGATAGGATCGAGACGTGCTGTCTCACGTCGTGTGACTGAATGTTTTGTGTGTGTAAGCTACTGACAGAAGGAGATTGAAACCATGTGGATGTATGTAAAACTAGTTAAAATACAAGTGGTGTGTGATGAATTCACATCTATTTCTTTAATGCCTGGTTGGTTTAGAATAGATAACATAATCCTCCTAAATGATATGCCTGTCTTGTGTAAGCTTTGATATAGACATTGTGTGTGTTATGTGTGTGTTTGTGTGTGTGATGTGTTTATGCTGCAGGCTAGGGCTGAGCTGTCTGGTGTGGCATATTACATGTTAATTGTGGTTAATTACAGCTGTTAAGACTGTTGCCAGTTTGAAAAAAGCTATTTGCTGGGAAACACACTTCCTTGAATACATCCAGAATAATCACTCTCATCCTTATATGTGTGTAGAGAAAATCCATCCTCGAATATGTTTTATTACATTTAATAAAAGATTTATGAAGTCGTTCATTCTCAATATTCAAGAGCCAGATGATAACAAACTGTCCACCAGGATATTCACTCTGATACAGTGATTGCTATCATGAAAATAAAACCGTATAACCCTTATTGACATTTTGTAATGTAGTAGGGTTAAAATAATCTAACAACCTTTTATAATACTAAAGTTTTATTTTCATGACAGCAATCATTGTAACAGAGTGGATATTTTTTCTTGTGTTTTTTTTTTTAAACAAATATGAAAACAGTATTTTAATGTCATTCTTAAACATTGAGCATGAACACCTAAAAACATGTTCCTGTCTGCACAAAAGGCCATCTATCCCTGCAACACAGTATCAGCTGTTATCGGTTTGGTACAAGATCTGCAACAGCTGGTCAAATTTGAACTTGACCCGAACAGCAGTGTGCTAAAAGCAAACTACTCTCTGCAGGACTTTTTCCTGCCACCAGTTGTGATGATGTTGCAGGGTTAGAAAGTAGGGGTACCAAAGCATATTTCGCGTCTTATGTTATTTGTCATCAAATTCTGGCCAGGTGATCAATTGGAAAACTGAAATTAAAGATACCCTGCAGAGTTTTTTGGTAAACAAACAAGAATAAACATCTTGAATGCATTTTCCTCCTCATAAAACATTCTGAAGATTTTTGGAAGAATCTGAAACCTACATTGTTTACGTTCATGTTTGCTTGCTAGCAGTCGTCTTCTTCTTTGCCTTTGTTGGTGCGTTGCTTCGTTTCTTTGCAGGTTGTCGCCACCAACTGTCAGTCAGTGGAATAATATGAAACAGTAGTCAGGACTGTGTATCATGTTGCCTGCATACACACTAGAGTGTGGCTCGGGCTGCATATTTATGTCCGAACCTGACCCGAGTCTGAGAGAGTGGAAACCGAGGCCAACCCGAACCCGACAGGCATTCTGTTTTTTATGTCCGAACCCGACCCGAGACCAACGCAGTTAATGTAAGCTGAAGCAAATCGAAATGCCGCCATACTGTAGATTTCCCTGCATGGTTTTCGGTAGTTTTTTAATCTTCCCCAATGACAAATTCTGTTTGATGTCCTTCATTTTAGGCTACATGAATATTTACTGTCTGTCTGTTGCGTTCATGTGTTGTCACGTAAATAACAAACCCCAGCACTGAACAGGAAGAACATGCCACAAGTATGACATGACCAAACCCAACCTGAATCTGAACATAATTTCTAATTTGTCTGAACCCGACAGATTGGGGTCAAGTCCCGACAGATCCCGTGGGTCTCGGGTTAGCTATCCACCCTCTAATGCACACGTGCGTGCATGTGCGTTCCTGGTGCGCATGCACGACATACAAACAAGACCCACTCCTAAAAACATTGCTCTTTAGTGCTAATAGTGGTCAACAAAACTGAACTGTTGCTATAAAATGAAAAAAAAAACCACACGCACAAAAAGACACCAAATGACCCATGTTTTAAATGAAAGGGACTTCACAGTTTTTCTCCTACAGTCTTAATAATGAATAATAAAGTCTCATAATGTGATCATTATTTGCGTACATTTGATGTGTTCCTTTTGACGCAGCAGGTCTGGTTGTCAGTTGGAGCCCGGAGCAAAAGGTCTGCAGGTTAATGAGCTCTGACTGCGAGCGTTGGTCAGTAATGAGAGCAGACAATTGCGGCTGGACAGAGTCATACACAGCACAATCAAACTCACTTGGCTGTGAATGAGGATAGAAACACCACAAGAGGAGGAGGAGGGCAGCTTGCTCTCTGACCGAAGGCCTCCTACATAAAACGTGCCATCACTTTTATTTGAGTTTCACAAACAACACAAGAACAGGTGCTTTTGTCTTAGGAATCTACGTGAGCGCTGTTTGATTTCCTCTCACACTGTAGTATGAGAACTTAAATGATAGCGTCAGGCAAGTTAAGTCGATACTGCAGCAGAGCAGAACCTGTTAGTCATGATAGTGTCCCAGAACTGAGCTGAAGTGATGCAGTGTAACTTTTGCTTCCCATTCAGAACAATATAAGTCAAGACAGTGACAGTATCTTCCTTTTGTAGTCAGCCTGGAGAGATGGTAGAGAAGTTATTACTCTACACTCAGCCAACTATCATCATCTGAAATCTCTCTCTGCCAGCGTAGGCTGTCTGTCAGACAGTATGTGAATCAGCTGTGAAGACTGAACGCTTGCAGTACACCTGGTGCAGTACATTTACAGCCATATGGTCCTGTAGTGGCCCTGGTCTGGAATGCGCATTGCCTGAAAAGCTCTCATGCAGGTCTCGGTTCCCTCGGACTCCCCAGACAAAGCGGCGATCTCCTGCTTCGCAACCTCCAACACATAGACGTCAAGCAGGGGAAATACCAGCGCGAGGCCATTGTTTGAACATGGATACTCTATCTGCAGATCATTTTGTAGCTGGGAACAACAACTGAACTCTGACACATTTCCCTGCTCCTTCACCCTGTCGTGACTGTGTGTGTTTCACAAATTACATGAAAGGTTATATTAAGTATGCAAATAGTCCATCTGGAAAACAGTTTACTATGGAGCAGTGGGAAAGCCAAAGGTAGAGCAGACAGTCACTGAAGTTATCTCCAAGACTTCTTCCTTGCTCTGGCTGAAATTTATAAATGTAGCTCCTACTGATGATTGATCACCTGTAGTTCCTCAAACTGTAGCCAACCAAGACAGGTGGACTCATCCCTCATACTTGTGTCTGCCTTTCAAATAATCCATGACACAATTCACTTTTAAACGCCGGCTACATAAAGAAAGCTAGTTTATCTGATAAAGAGAATAAATGCCTTACGGCACTGCCATCTCAACCAGCACGTGTTGTCAATATGTTTTGTTATGATGCTGTATCAAGTGTTTTTTTTATGGTCTAAGGTGGACACAATTGCACAACTAACGGTCCCATTTCTTCTGTTTTTAGGCCATGGTTGCCTGTTACCCAGGTAACGGGGCAGGGTACGTCCGCCATGTAGACAACCCTAACGGTGACGGACGCTGCATCACGTGTATCTACTATCTCAACAAGAACTGGGATGTCAAGGTACATTTGTAAGATCAATATTAGTTTAATTTAGAAAATACATTTTGTTAAACACTTGAAAAACACAAGTACGTGTCAGAGTAAATGAGGATCATCACAAAAAGAATGTATTTCCAGTGCTCTGAAAAAAAACAAACAACACACCTCATGCAGACATATGCTAAAATGTGCATCTGGTATGAGAACACTTGAACTCCATGGCCTTTCAGTGTGAGTCTAAGCTTCTTCTTAAAGGTCATTTGTTACATTTTACATTTAGTCACTTGTGTGACTGCGTTGTGTGCTTTGTGTGTATGCGTGTTTTCAGAAACAAGGAGGGATGCTGCAGATCTACCCCGAAGGCAAAAATGTGGTAGCCAACATCGAACCTCTGTTTGATCGGCTGCTCATCTTCTGGTCTGACCGCAGGAACCCACACGAAGTCAAGCCAGCCTACGCCACTCGGTTAGTAACTCTTAAACATGCTGGGATCTTGTATATACAGTACACGCATACAAACTCATGCCATGATTTTACAGTAGAGGCCAGATATCTGTCATTTAGCATGGAGTCCTGCCTCTTCTATTTCCCCTTTCCTGCTCTCCTCAAGTCAAGAACTTAATCAGTGATGCTTGTTTTCTAATGAAGAAAGAAACCAGGATCGACATTTGCTCATCTGAGATAGACCCACTTTGTACACATACTGTTATTTACATCGTAGCACCAAATAGTTGCGTCGAGGGCAGATGACACATACCCTTTCACTCCTGCCTCTTCTCTCCTCTCTATCTGACTGCTGGGGGGCGAGGTGGGGCCGGAGGCAGGAAATATGTGTTTCCTGAGGGAGTCGGTGGGAGGGAGAGGGGAGGAAGGTTCGGTTGCAGGACTCGTGCTGGAGAGGCACAGACATGAGAGACAGGAATAAACAACATAGCCCCACAGGAGAGACTAGAAACTGTAGGAATTAACCCTCTGCTGCCCTGGACAGTGCTGTTCACTTAGTAAGACGTGTCATTCGAGACGTTTTTTGCAATCTGTTGTCTGAGTCAAGAAAAAAACAACAACAATTTTTGCCATTTTGATCTGGTTTTTCTTTTAGGAAAATCTGGTCTTTATCACAGACAGTTTTTTAAATCATTGCTAAGATACATTTATGTGTGAATATACGACCCTTAAACAGAAACATCTGACCAAATTGATCTGGAAGTAAACTATATTTTTACATCATTTAAAGGCATTTTAGGGACTTTATTTCTTAATGTCACAGCCATTTAATGGACTTTTCATTGGCAATTTTGCAAAACTTAAGCCCCGTTCTAGCCCACTTGCTAGAAAACTTCTATTTTTTTAATATATTGTACTGACAAAAGAGATAAGCTATTGTCTTAGTGTTATTAAGATCTCTTTGTCCTTCTTGTGTCTTACAGCTATGCCATCACAGTCTGGTACTTTGATGCCAAAGAGAGAGCAGAAGCTAAAGAGAAGTACAGATTGGGTAAGCTTCTTTACAGTCGCAGTTCAATGTCAGTTTCACTTATTTTCCTAGCTTGTCTATGAACTGTATCACCTTTGTTTATATTTGGCCCAACTTAATATTGTATGTGATTAACATGCTCTTTCTCTATCGCTTGTTGTCCATAGCAACAGGACAGAAAGGTGTTCAAGTGCCTGTTACTCAAAACAGCAGGACATAAATCTCATCTAATCACTGGAGAGCACTCCGAAAGTATTAATGTGCCTTCCTGAACCGCTAATGGACATCGTGATCATAAAGGGAGACGCCGTTAAACTGTCAGTCATCACCGCAGCTCCGTGACACTTTTACAGTGTCCGCTGTCAGATTCACGTCACGGGCTGTGATGTAATGTTTTCCTGCCATGTGATTGGGCTGATCAAAGACGTGGCAGATATAGAGCACAGCGGATTGGATTGTGTGAGCTCAGAATTACGTGGTGGCAAAAGAAGAAAGAAAGAAAGTAACTTCGACGTCTCACTGAATCATGTATAAAGACAACAAACTGAAAAAAATGGACTCCTTGATTTTATTTTGTTGCAGTTTTGCCTGTTCAGTTATCAGTGATGTTGTGATGTATTGAGAAATCATTGTTTTAATCTACTCTGGTGTCATTTTCAATTCAAACACAAGGAGCATAAATGATGACAGAGTGGGGAAAAAGGGGCGTCGTCCCTGAAATTCCTTACTTCCCCTTGTCTCATGATGTGGGCAAGTGTGTACGTCTGGTCAGCGTAAAGACAGAGGCACAGAAAAGAAATAGCCCTTGACAAGGTATTAAGTGGTTGTTGGCCATGATACAGTGGAAAGTTGCCCTATGACACTCATTCAGTCAGGTCCTGGCTCAAGCACTGAACCTAAACACATTACAGGAACGTTATTTAAAACTTGCATGAGGACAACTCTACACCATAGTTTTACTCTGTATAGCACACTAAGTAGAGTTCAGGAAGTATACCAGGACTGTTTTTTTTTTTTTTACAATATCGGGCTAAAACTTTTAACATCTTTTGCAAGAGCCTCGAAATGTTAGTGCGACAAAATCACTGAAGAATCCAGCATGGATGTTCCATTTTTTAGTAGTTGCAATGTGTGAAGCAGATTTTTAAGACTGCACCTAGAGTACGCCAAGCTTTTCTACATAACTGATGTGCAGTGCTCTCTGTATGACTGAAATACGTGGCTCACACTTGAGACAAGACGCAAGCTGTCCAGTGACAGTGTTCAAAACAGGGTTTGATGAAACAAGAGTGTGTTTTCTGTGTGGGGGCGTGTGTGTGTGTGTGTTTTTGTGTGTGCTAATTAACCTGTATGCACATCCAGCTTGACTCCTGTTCTTAACAAGATGGAAACAGTATGTATCGCCGGTGTGGACACTGTCGGACAAAACCTTCTGCCCAAACAAACACACACACCTGTACACTTAAGACCATTTACAGTATAAAGCACAGAGTTAAGCACACACTGTACAGGAACTGCAGGGTTAAACTACTGTCTGCTCATGTGTGGGATTGAGTATTTGTGTGTAAATGTGTACTTGCACACGTATGTGACAATTTCCACTGTCTCAGAGAGGGTTGCAGGTGTCTCAGTGCATTTTAGGTTGGTTAAAGAGAAGGTTATTTTAAAAAGCACTTTATTGTTTGAAATGCCATGTGTGAATGATGTTGAAAAAATACAACTAAAAATGTAGATTAATGCCTTTATGCTGTGGATAATATGGTCATTCTAATGCAATAGAAACTAAAACAATGAGAACAAATGGAAATTGTTTGCCTATTTTTTTTTATTTTGGAGTATTTAATTAAAACCTGTCAGTTTTTGTACACAAAGAATTTGTAATTGATTTACTGGGAAAACTCTTAGCTGAATCCCAGTTTTATTCAGCTAGGGAGATGAGACCAAGAGAGCAGCACCAGACACATTTTCAAAATTAAATACCAACAATCTCAACCATATGCTACATGAGGGATCAAAATACAGTAAACTAATTGCAGGACATACTGTGAATATCAGAAACCAAGTCTGTCTGTCTATTTGTATATGTCATAAGGCTAAAATAAACATTGTCAGTCCCTTAAAAAGTCTGTCAGAAGAGTTATCAGTTATCAGCTTACCAAATTTAGCAAACTATTTCCGTTTCAATCGTTTTCTAGTCTTACTGTGAAGGAAAATGCAGTGCAGTGAAGAAGAGTGACCATCTTTTTGGTCTTTATGGTATTAATAAACCTTGCACTTTGTGATGTATTGTGCAGGACACAGAGACACGTGTGCTTTAAATACCTTGAAAATGTACAGCATGTACATTCAGTATAGTACTCCATGTATATGCGGTCTCAAACATGTTGCATTGTAAAAAATATGTTGAGACCTATTTTTCAACGTAAAAAAAACAACTCTGCAATATCTGCCAACAGATACAGTTAAATTTGCCCTTTTGACTCGTAATGTAAATGGTAAGAACTTGCCGGGCCTTCATTACAGAGTAAATGATTAAAGTCAAACTATCAAGTGCGCCTGATTCAAGAAGGGTTTATAAAAGTTCACCGCTGCAGTGGTTTTGTCTTCTGCTAATCAATATTTGCTTCAGTATGATATGGACCACGGTATCAGAAGGCTTGGGAGAGATCGATGAACAGAAAGCACAATGCTTCCTATCCTCTGCAGCTGGATTAGACACTGATTGCTTGCCTTTCTGTGCTTTTGATTCCCCGAGTCTGATCGGTAAATTGATAAAAAGCAATACAAAGACATTCAAATACAAGAATGCTCTGGGTTTTTCACCAACCACAGATTACAGTAGGCTACTTGGGCCAGTACACACAGTTTTGGACAACAAAACAAAAATTATATAAGTAGGATAGCAATTTCCAAATCCATTGGATTTTGTTGGATTCAAGGTCAGATTGAAATGATAAATTGAAGAAAGGGGGAGTTCTGGTTATCTCGAATGATAGAACAATTTGTGCTTGATCTTTATTTTAAGTGTGTAGCTATCATTGTACAGCAAATAGATAGCCTACTGCAGGCATATTGTAAGATGTTAGGCTACATGCATTTATGAACATATATTTAATACATAAATATTCCCCAAAGCACCAAAAAAAGATAATTTAAGGACATCAAAGCTGCGTTCACAGAAGTCTGGTCACTAGGGGTCAGAAGATAGGAGAAATAAGCTGATAGTTACTCAGCCCATTATATTTTGTCATGAAGTTATTTAGCTAGTGCTAACTTGTTAACTGACACTTCCTACTTAAACACATCCAACCACACGGAGCAACATTATCATCTCATTGGAGTCGTCTTTTTGGCTACCTAATGAATGTAAGTCCAATATTCACTCTCCTTTTATCTCTGTTTTTGTCTCCACCAACAAAATATCTGGGTCTTCAGCCGCTAAGCTAGCTGTTAGCTGTTGACTTTCTTAAAGGGGTTTATCAGAGCTTGTTTGCTGGAAGCAGGATTGAGGAGCGCAGCAGACTGAACCATACAGTCATTTTTCAGGCCTTAAAGCCAAAACAATGAACAATTGAGTCATGTATTAACACACACTAATGTGCTGTATGTATGTTGACAAGCCAAACATGTCTGAAACAAATTGTAAATATAAACAGCATGGTCGGATAAAGGCACACAGAGACAAGGCACCTTGTCACTCTGGAAATATGACTTTGTCACAGTCCAAGGGGAATTCAATTGTCACCTGCTTCAATGCAATGTGGCCCTTTGTGTGAGGTGGGTTGTTCAAATACAGCATAGTATTTAAATTTATTTAAATATATCATGTGTAGGCCTAGTGCTTTTCAGTACTTGTTCTGATATGATACCCGAGTTTTGGTATCAAGACTAAAACAATACTTTTTTCAATGCCTTACTTTGAGAGTTATAAACATGTTTATCTACATTTTTTTTTTTCATTTATGAAAAGGGGCCAAAGTTCTCAAACGATAATTGTTGTCTAAAAAGAAGCAACCATACAAGAACTTTGCCTTAAAAAAAGGTCTGAAATTGGCTAAAACTTTGATGCAAATCAGGAACTAATGTATCTGGTTAAAGAATAAGTAAACACAAACCTGCACAGACATTAAATGCCAGCTTTCAGTACATGACAGTTTTAGATACTCAGTGGCATGGACACATTTCTCTCTGTACCAAAAGAAAAATACTGAGGTTCGATAGCCAGCCCTAATCATGGCCATTATTGTGTGCAATCAAAATGTACCAGATCAACATTGGGGATAAACATCCTAATGATTATGCCCCTTACTTCTTAGACTATTAGTGTCTTTCTGCTTTGTCTTTTATATAAACATTGAGGTCAGCATTGTATGAAACCCTGGCTCTTGTTCTGCCAATGCTCAGACTCTCTAGTAATAACAAGGCAGATGTAAGATGAGGAGCCTGTGCTCACAAATTTGCTGCAGAGACTGAAGTAGAGTGGTGTGTCTTTCCTGTAATGGTGTATCTGTCATATTGGCTGAAGATTGAAATGAATCCAGGCTACTTTAGTACCTTTTAAGGAGCATTAACATTAATTTGTAAAGGATTTGTTTCTGACTGGTGGGGGTGTTTTCCTCCAAGAAAAACACAACACAGTGATTGTTATTAGACTCATATTTGTCCAGAGGTTCAGACAGCTACATGGTTTGTTGCTGTCGTCTCCCTCCACCTTGTGGCTAGTTTCCTTCATAGCAGTTTGGGTCTAAATCTTCCTGTAGTGTCATGTGTAACCACCAGAGGTCAGAAATGTAATATGAAATATATGTGTGAACTACTCTATGTGAATGGTACTCTTTGTGTGGCGTTTGGCTTCATATAAGCTTTGCCCGCAATTTCTCCCTCTCTCTGTCCCCATGTTTTGCTGGACTGTACGGATTGTGATGAACACACATACACAGTTTTGAAAACACACATTGAGCACGTGAGATGTTAGCTAGCAGGTGCAGTCAAAAGCATGTGCACTCACATAATGGAAACACAGTCTGCACCTGCTTGGCACCCTGTAACTCAGCAGTATGTTATATTTTTGACATCCTGCCTTCTCTGTCAACATGCATGACATCATATGTCCCAGTGATGCAATTCTTCCAAACTATTACTTGTATTATGAATAGTTATATAACCATGCTGTTCTGTTGCTGGGCGTGTAAATAGTGACTGTTGGTTCAGTGACTGTACCTGTCACCTTCACTCTGTCCTAGGCTCTGATCTCTAATACAGGGTTTGCATGACTCCTACATCCGTCTGCACCAATTTTCCTCATGTTTTTTTTTCTCTTTTGTAAGTTTCAAAACTTATTCTTTTGACTTGTCACTGTTTTCTCATAACCAGACTGTTTCAAATAATGATTTAATTTAGAGATGTTCCAGTACTCTTACACACACTATTTTCCTATAAACAGTTTTCCTTCCTTTTTGTAAGTTTCACCATGTCTTGATTTGGCTGTCTTTGTCCATATTTTTTCATTATTTGGCCATTTCAAGCACTGTTTCATACAAGGATTGTTTTCATCTAAAGTATGTGCTGCTTTTGGGTCCAGTTATTTTCCATCTGATGCCACATTTTAGAGTGAACATGATCACCATAAAGGGGCTTTAGTAAGGGCTTCATCAATAGCTTTTATCATTACTAGGATTCAATTGCAGTTTTAAGGGAAAATTGTTAGAAAATGTGATTTTATTTCCCCTGGTCTCAATACAGTGTACAGCAGTTGTTGTAATGGCTAACAGGAAACATAACACAAATATTGGCACAAGAACCTTGAAATGTAAAAAAATTGGATCATTGAAAGTTTTAAGAAATGAAGGTAGATATTTTAAGTTGCACCACAATCAGCCCAAATATCACATTATGAACCCTTTCAAGTATCAACAAACTTTTTTCACACCAGGGTTGCTTACTATGGCTTATCAAGTAAATTTGTATTTGCCTTTTCAGAAAAATAAATTTGATGGTGACAGCACAACAGGAAGTGAGCCATATCTCATCATTGCCAACCCGGGTCATGATAAATGTCACTTAGAAGATACGAAATCTGAAGAATCTCTCTTGCACGACCATCACCACCAGGCCAAAGTTGAGTTTTCAGAACCTTTGAACCTAGTAGGAGTTTTCCCGATTGATTGATCCTGATCCTCATTTCCAGAGGTCAAGATGATGCCAGCAAATGCCGCTGGCTCCATTTCTCCTACTGGCCAACATTTTCAATTTTGTGAAAAAAATAAAGTTTCTTATATACAGCTGGACCAATCTCACTGTATGTAAAAGGGACAATCTTTGGGATGTCTTTTTTATTTTTGGCTGTGACATTATTCAGTTAATTTCAATTAGATGATATTGGCCCTGTCAAAATTTTGGAGGTGGTAACACCTGTGTCCACTGTGATCCACTGAGCAAGGATTCATGATAATTGCTTAAAAACAAATAAATGCTGGCCAAATTATAATAAAATTATAATAATTCACATTTGTGTCTGCTCCATTGATCCTGTATCCAGCGATTCAAAACCAAAAGATTGCATGTTCTATAGATCTAAAGCACGAGACTTCTTATCCTCATATATGAGCCGGAATTTATGAATGAAAAGAATGATAGTCCAAATTTAGAGTGCATGCTACTGTAAAATAACTGACACTGCTCATGAGTTACCATCAAGCCAGTTGAATAGAGTCATCAGATTTCACGCCTGATGTTAATGGAGAGGTTGAGAGAGGGAGAACAACAGAAGAGCATACAGTACAGAAATACACTGTGAATATGCACCAAACTAAACAGAAGTTATGACAGTTTTCATTAATGCTGGGGTAGGCAAAATCTGTGCAACCTATGCGAAACCTTCCGCCTCTCTCTGCTGCCTGGTATCACTCCGCTAAGCCCCTCCCACCAAACCCACAACTTCGACCGGCAGCAGCAGGAGGCGGTTACCCTGCGAAACCTTATCCCTCGTAGTGCTCCCTCTCCACGGCGTGAGCCTCACCGAGACTGCGGTCCCTCTCGCTGCGACTTGTCTTTACAAAGACGCCCCTCCAGCTCTTCGCGGCCGCAGAGCAGAGGAGCAGAGCGCCCCAGGCTTCAGAGGCAGCTGCAACGGTGTCCAGCAGCGGGATGAGAGGCTAGTACACCACACACACACCACTGTCCCCCCTCAAAAGTTATTCCCCACTGTTTGGCGCCATGGCATCGAACATAATGAGCCTGAAGCTCCGTGTGGAGCCGGGACGTGTTGTTTTGTGCTATACGCCGCTGCAGGCAAGGAGGTGTTGGAAATTTATCACAAGTTTCAGGATTTCCGGCAGGATTTTCCGCCATTGAATCAGGCTTTCACCGGCTGAAGGGACGTGGACGTGCATATGACTGGCCAAAGCCTCCCGTTACAGGATAGATTTTCTGAAGCCTGAAAACGGAGCCAAGAGGAGTGGCAGAAGTAGAGGTTTGCTCTCAGATCACCTGAATTACAATATGCTGAACAGTTATTATGGAATTTTTGCCCCCAAAAATACTGCCTACCCCACCTTTAAAGCAGAGAGCAGAAATGGCAATGGTTCTGTTTTTACGTCTGTCTGGTTGTCCTTTTCTCCAGGTCTCCTGAATATTTCTTTAGACTTGTGTGTGTGATTGATTCTGAATGATGGAGTGGGCATTCTTGTCTTTGTTGAGGAAATAGCGTTCATATCAAAACATCAAAGCAAAAACGGCAGGAATGCTAGTCCAAAAGTACCTTCCGTGTGTGCACATGTGGATGTCAAGCAGATATTGATTTATGTTTTGTGCAATAAATGGAATGGAAGGAATTAAAGTGCAGGTGGATTCATATGCAAAAACTGATGGGTTATAATGTAAAATGTGGGCTATATTCTGCTAGAAGAGAGTATGTGTCAACAAATTATATGATATTGTTCATCACTGATCAAAGCACAGTCTCAAGATGGCAAACACTACAAAGAGATAAATGAAACCACTTTTTGGATGAGAAGTTGGAGGCCATTTTTCAAAAAAATCCAGAATAAAAGTCTACAGAAACTTAAGGTAATTATCCATGATGTCAAGAAATAACCTCCTCATAGTGGTTTGCTTATCCACATTTCTCCAAACCAAGTTGTTTGACTTGTGGAAGTTGACTGGGAAAGAAGTGGCACACCTGTTTAAAGAATTTTTATGTGAGTGTTATTATTGGTCACAATTTACCACCACACACCCTGCAGCAAAAGGGGCTTTGTAGGGCATTGTCCTGTTCAGCCACTTCATGTCACATTTTAGTGTTGTAGCTTTGGGTTTAGAGCTGCAACGATTAGTCGATTATTCGATTAGTCGATTGAAAGAAAAGTAATTGCCAACTATTTTGATAATGGATTAATCGTTTCAGTCATTTTTCAAGCAAAAATGTCAAACATTTGCAGTTTCCGGCTTCTTAAATGTGAGGATTTGCTGCTTTTCTTTGTCATTTATGGCAGTAAATGAAGCGTCTTTGGGTTTTGGACTGTTGGTTGGACAAAAGAAGCAATTTGAAGATGTCACTTTGGGCTCTGGGAAACTGTGACGAGCATTTTTCACAATTTCTTGACATTTTATAGTCTAAACGATTAATCATGAAAATAATCTGCAGATTAATCTCTAATGAAAATCATCGTTAGTTGCAAATGGGTTGGGTTACAACAAGAAGTCTTCATAAGTTGTCAGTGCTAAGTTATAAGCAGAAATGTTGACCCCATATGAGCCAGTTCGCAGCCTTAGATCCTCGGATGGGGCTCTTCTGGCCGTTCGAAAGTCGAGGCTTCAATCCAAAGGTGGCCGTGCTTTTGCCATCAGGGCCCCTCGGCTTTGGAACGACCTGCCTGAGGAGATAAGGCTCGCAGAATCAGTCTTTTAAATCACTTCTTAAACCCATTTTTATAGACTTGTTTTTATGTGATGTCATCTTTTATATCGTCGTTTTTTAAATTTATTTTAATGTTTTTATTTCTTTTTATTTGTATTTATTGATCATTCATTTTTATGTCTTTTTATTTGCTTTTTTTGATTCATTTTTATCATAATTTTTTAGCTTTTGTTTTGCTTTATTGTTTGGTTTTCTGTTGTTTAATTGCTTGCTGAGTATCCTGTTTTTGCTTTATCTGTAAAGCACTTTGTAAACTCTGTTTTTAAAGATGCTATATAAATAAAGTTAGTATTATTATTATTATTATTATTATTATTATAATTTTGTGTTGTGTTGAGTCATCTCTCTCTCACACGCACACACACACACACGCACAAACATGAGCTCTGCACATGAGCCTTGAAAATAAAATCTGAGTCAAAAATCACTCCTAGATTTCTTGCTTCTTGGCTTGGGTTCAGTCCTAGTGTATTTAGCTTGGAGGCCAGTTTCTCTCTCTGAGCCCTTGAACCAATGATCAGTACTTCGGTTTTATCCTGGTTGAGCTGTAAAAAGTTCTGTGACATCCAGGCCTTTATATCTAAAATACAGTTGTGAGAAAAAGTGAGTCAATCGGCCCGGTGTCATCAGGAGACACAGCCACATGACAGTAAACTGAATATCTTTGGGTTTTGGACTATTGGTTGGACAAAACAAGACATTTGGTGTCTGAGTTAGGAGATGGATGGACACACGAAAGGGTAACTTTCATTTTTTGTCAGAGGTGTGTCTGTTTTAGTGTGTGTGGCAATGAGTCTTTTCGTAATGTCACCAATTTTTTTCCCCTTAAATCCTTTTATTTTTAGTATTTTTGGTTTCAAATTGAGACATCAGTGGCAAGAGACGGTAAAATTGTGTTTTTCTTTGCTCTGACTTTTATGCCAAAGGAACAACGTGTCCTTCTGTGAAAACAAACTGCCCTGCGCTAGAGCTGCAACGGTTTGATTAATCGATTAGTTGATCGAGAGAAAGTGATCAATAACATGTCTTAAACAGAATATCTTTGACTTTAGGACTATTGGTTGGACAAAACAAGACATTTGGTGTCTGAGTTAGGAGATGGATGGACACACGAAAGGGTAACTTTCATTTTTTGTCAGAGGTGTGTCTGTTTTAGTGTGTGTGGCAATGAGTCTTTTCGTAATGTCACCAATTTTTTTNGCACAAACATGAGCTCTGCACATGAGCCTTGAAAATAAAATCTGAGTCAAAAATCACTCCTAGATTTCTTGCTTCTTGGCTTGGGTTCAGTCCTAGTGTATTTAGCTTGGAGGCCAGTTTCTCTCTCTGAGCCCTTGAACCAATGATCAGTACTTCGGTTTTATCCTGGTTGAGCTGTAAAAAGTTCTGTGACATCCAGGCCTTTATATCTAAAATACAGTTGTGAGAAAAAGTGAGTCAATCGGCCCGGTGTCATCAGGAGACACAGCCACATGACAGTAAACTGAATATCTTTGGGTTTTGGACTATTGGTTGGACAAAACAAGACATTTGGTGTCTGAGTTAGGAGATGGATGGACACACGAAAGGGTAACTTTCATTTTTTGTCAGAGGTGTGTCTGTTTTAGTGTGTGTGGCAATGAGTCTTTTCGTAATGTCACCAATTTTTTTCCCCTTAAATCCTTTTATTTTTAGTATTTTTGGTTTCAAATTGAGACATCAGTGGCAAGAGACGGTAAAATTGTGTTTTTCTTTGCTCTGACTTTTATGCCAAAGGAACAACGTGTCCTTCTGTGAAAACAAACTGCCCTGCGCTAGAGCTGCAACGGTTTGATTAATCGATTAGTTGATCGAGAGAAAGTGATCAATAACATGTCTTAAACAGAATATCTTTGACTTTAGGACTATTGGTTGGACAAAACAAGACATTTGGTGTCTGAGTTAGGAGATGGATGGACACACGAAAGGGTAACTTTCATTTTTTGTCAGAGGTGTGTCTGTTTTAGTGTGTGTGGCAATGAGTCTTTTCGTAATGTCACCAATTTTTTTCCCCTTAAATCCTTTTATTTTTAGTATTTTTGGTTTCAAATTGAGACATCAGTGGCAAGAGACGGTAAAATTGTGTTTTTCTTTGCTCTGACTTTTATGCCAAAGGAACAACGTGTCCTTCTGTGAAAACAAACTGCCCTGCGCTAGAGCTGCAACGATTTGATTAATCGATTAGTTGATCGAGAGAAAGTGATCAATAACATGTCTTAAACAGAATATCTTTGACTTTAGGACTATTGGTTGGACAAAACAAGACATTTGAAGACATCGACGTGCACTGTGAAAAATTGCAATGGGGATTTTTCCCCATTTTCTGACATTTTATAGACAAAATGATTAATCGGTTAATCAAGAAAAGTGGCAGATCAATCAATAATGAAATTGTGTCATGCTCATTCTGGAGTAGAGCCAAACTAAAAAAAGGTAGCATCCTCATGAGGTTGTCTTGGCAGAAATATTGAACACAAGAAATATTAAATTGCATTTGATACAAAATAACAGGTTTGCTTTACAATATAACGTAATCTAGTACAACAACACCACTCCTGCCTCAAATATTAGATCTCTGACAAACATAAGATCTTTTGAGCTTCACAAAGGCAGTATTTAATTTATTGTCCTGGTTTGCATCACATTGCACATATGTTACTTTTATTGTGTCCATTCCTTGTTCATGTATACACTCCTNTTTTAGTATTTTTGGTTTCAAATTGAGACATCAGTGGCAAGAGACGGTAAAATTGTGTTTTTCTTTGCTCTGACTTTTATGCCAAAGGAACAACGTGTCCTTCTGTGAAAACAAACTGCCCTGCGCTAGAGCTGCAACGGTTTGATTAATCGATTAGTTGATCGAGAGAAAGTGATCAATAACATGTCTTAAACAGAATATCTTTGACTTTAGGACTATTGGTTGGACAAAACAAGACATTTGGTGTCTGAGTTAGGAGATGGATGGACACACGAAAGGGTAACTTTCATTTTTTGTCAGAGGTGTGTCTGTTTTAGTGTGTGTGGCAATGAGTCTTTTCGTAATGTCACCAATTTTTTTCCCCTTAAATCCTTTTATTTTTAGTATTTTTGGTTTCAAATTGAGACATCAGTGGCAAGAGACGGTAAAATTGTGTTTTTCTTTGCTCTGACTTTTATGCCAAAGGAACAACGTGTCCTTCTGTGAAAACAAACTGCCCTGCGCTAGAGCTGCAACGGTTTGATTAATCGATTAGTTGATCGAGAGAAAGTGATCAATAACATGTCTTAAACAGAATATCTTTGACTTTAGGACTATTGGTTGGACAAAACAAGACATTTGAAGACATCGACGTGCACTGTGAAAAATTGCAATGGGGATTTTTCCCCATTTTCTGACATTTTATAGACAAAATGATTAATCGGTTAATCAAGAAAAGTGGCAGATCAATCAATAATGAAATTGTGTCATGCTCATTCTGGAGTAGAGCCAAACTAAAAAAAGGTAGCATCCTCATGAGGTTGTCTTGGCAGAAATATTGAACACAAGAAATATTAAATTGCATTTGATACAAAATAACAGGTTTGCTTTACAATATAACGTAATCTAGTACAACAACACCACTCCTGCCTCAAATATTAGATCTCTGACAAACATAAGATCTTTTGAGCTTCACAAAGGCAGTATTTAATTTATTGTCCTGGTTTGCATCACATTGCACATATGTTACTTTTATTGTGTCCATTCCTTGTTCATGTATACACTCCTTATACACTCCACCTTTTTTCAAGCTGATATAGCTATAATGGCAGAGTTTATTTAAGTCTCAGTGTTGTCAGATGGTAAACGAAGGAGAACCATCATTTTAAATCACCCAGGTGCAGAAGAGAAACTGTACTGGGGTCAGAGAGGTGGACAAACAGGTGAAGCTGTACATTCTGGCAGCATTGCAATGAAAGGGAAAGATCCTGTCTGTGTATAATGTAAAGTGGCCAAAGGGGTAGCAACATATAAATTGAAAATTACAAGGGTAAGGGTTGTCAGAGGAAGTGTCTGTGTGTATGCCTCTGTTTTTGTTTTGAATGCTTCTGTTATTTCACTAATTTTCTTTTCCATTATATCCTTGTACTTTGAGTATTTTTTGGTTTAAGTTTGAGACATCGGTGGCAATAGACAGTAAAATTGTGTTTTTCTTTGCTCTGACTTATGTAACAAAGAACACTGTGTTGTTCTGGCCACATAGCAAAAACATGTACTTATGGCTGACTCTCATCATCCTTCCCAGCCAAACAATATTGTAATCGTATCCTCCTGTTGAGAGAAACAAAGCAGCAGTAAATCAAAGCACATAAAAATTCATCATAAACCTGCGACAATGTTTACTATGTACTGTTTATTCCTCCTATTTCCAAGCTAAAATAGCAGGGTTATGTCTTTTATGCTCGGAATATACAGTACTGCCTTTAACATGTCCTCTACTCTAAGGTCACATCTGTAGTTGCCATGGTGGGTGATGGATCTCGTACCGAGCATACTTCAGAATAATTAAGTGATTTCTGATGGTTGTTACCATCTCTTCTGGGCTGTGTTTATAGTCAAATCAATAGAATGTCTCACCTTATCCACATATGTGGAGCACAAACAGTACATCTGCATCTACTAAGATGTGTATGTTTTTGCATGTGTAGAGTGACACGTAAGATCTGACAATGTATTACATTGTGTGTGTATAATGTCCATTTTTGTGTGTGTGTCTGTAGAATGACCGACACAGTTAGGGATGGTTGGCTAGGCAGACTTTATACATGGATGTATATGTGTCTCTGTGTCCCAGGGGAGCCATGCAGTGTGACTGTTCTCACGGGATGGGGTGTGTCTGAGCACCTATCCCAGGGGCATCTCCGACACAGCACAGGGTTAGCTCGTCTGCCCCCTCTGTCTGACCTCTGCCTGGTCCTCCGCTGTGCCCCACCAGCCGTGGCTCTGCTGGCATCTGTCTGTGCAAGCCCCCTCGGCAAGATTCTTTCAGGTCTGTTTTATAAAAAAGCAGTGGGAGACAGTTATGACACATGCACACCGACTTCTGAAAGAGTGCAATATCAGCTGAGCAGTACAGTAAAGCCACCAGGATAATTCAAACTAAATCAAAATTAGTGTAGGCTCAGACTGCTGTTGAACATGGCTCTGCATGCTTGTAAACTCATATTGACTTCTGGTGTGTCCAATTAATGGTGGCCATAGCAGATGGAGTAACTTGCACAGCGGAAGCAGACTCAGATTGGAATTTCCTCAAAACAAACAAAGAGCTAAACTGTCTATTGAAACAAGTCTGTTGAAGTACAGTACACAGAAAATATGTGGCCTGATGTCAGTCACATGACATTGTTAATAAGTTGTGAGCGATTGTGAAAATGTTGACGAAGTGGTGAAGTTTGGTTTGCCATTTTGCTTACACTGCAACAATCAAAGTTAAATGCATCACTGTTTAGGCATGCTCTAGGGAAGGCAGTATCGGTCTGTTGGTCAGTCTATGGCAAGCCCTTTTAACATTTAATCAGTAGGGCAGACTAGTAGTAGTTTTCACTAGTGGAAATTACATTTCGACTAAGAATAACAATTACAGATATCTACAATTTAATTTTGACATGTCAAAAAAGGATTGTGACTAGTGGAAATGTAATTTCCCATTTCAGATATCAACAATTGCATTTCCGATATGTCCGACATATCAACAAATTATTTTGGATATGTGGGCGTCATATCATTAAAGTACCACAAAACCATTGGTCGACTTTTAAATAGGCTATGTCTAGGCCTACCTTATGAATATTCAACAAATGCTAATGCTTTGTGAAAACGCGCGCTATTTTCCGTTGGCAACACATCTACTGCTCCACAGTCCAGTCCAGTAGGTGGCACCTATAAACTGGTTTACCAACTGCCATTTAAACTCAAAGAAGAATAAGAAGAAGTTGAACATGGCAGAGCAAGTGATTATTAAAATCCAACGAAAATGTTTTGCCATCGAATGGGCATATGAACAAGGTGTATGCGGTCAGAGGGAACTATGTGCCATAGACGCCTTGATTGTCAACATAACGAGAATTGCTGACCAACTTTCTACAGAGACGGCAACTGAATTAAGAGGCAGCCTTCTGGAGATCAGAGAAATGATTTTGCATTTGCAACAAGATGCTCCGGTGGCCTTCTCTGTTAGTCAAATTTGTTCTAAGAACTCTCAGTATTAGAAATTCCTTCTCTCTCCATTTTCGCTCGTCATGGTCGCCCAAATTCGCACGGTGTGCCAATTTCTTTTTCCTAGGATGGTGAACTCATGACCTGCCCTACTCTGCCTCTGACTGGCCAGTACTCGTTGCTTCGTTGGTTGGGTTAGTTAAGTTTAGGCATGAGGGTAAGCCAGTCAGAGGCAGCATAGCGTGGGTCATTAGCCCAAATTACCATATTTATTTCAGATATGTAGTATGTCATTGCAGAATGACATTTTGACTAGTGGAAATTCCTTTTTTGATATCTGAAATTGAATTCTGACTAGTTAAAAGGAATTGTAGATATCTTAAATATAATTGTTACTAGTAAGAATAATATAATAATAATAATAATAATAATAGTATTTCAGATATCTGAAATTACATTCTTACTAGTTACAATTCCAAGCCGACTAATTTAATTTTGACTAGTCAGAATTGAATTTTAGATATCTACAGTTCCATTTATGATATCTGTAATGTAAGAACAATTGTAGATATCTACAGTGAACATTGCCACTAGTAAGAATTGAATTGTTGATATCAACAATTGACAGTTCCACTAGTGGATATGTCGACCTGGAATTATAACACGTCAAAATTGAATTATAGATATCTCTAACTGAGTAGAAGTCAATGGTAAAAGTTGACTAGTTGTAATTAAGTTACAGATATCCACAATGAACATTTCCACTAGTAAGAAATGAATTGCTGATATCAAGAATTAACATTTTGACTAGTGAGAAATTAATTGTAGATATCTTTAATTAGAATTGTTACTAGTCAAAATTACATTATGGATATGTTGGCTTGGAATTCTAACTAGTCAAAAAGCAATTCTTGATATCTACAATTGATATTACCGCTACTGATTAAATGATAAAAGGGCTTGCCATAGTCAGTCAGTCGGTAAGTCGGTCCACCACTTTGGTTCAGACTGAAATGTCTCAACTAAAGCTGCAATGATAAGTCGGTTATTTGTCATTGGTCATTTTCTGCCGCCTACTGGCTAGTGCAAGATGTGTAACTCTGAAACAAAGAACTAAATATTTATGTGTAGTATTACTGTAAACAAAATTAACACAACCAAACTCTACGTGTTAACGCGTCATTTTCTGTCGCGTTAATGTGTCATTTCCTGCCACGGAGTCGTGAATAATAAATATCTAATAATAATAATATCTTTGGTGATTCCTTAATCTAGCAACATCATCAGGTCAAAATCTCAATAGACCAATACTTTTAAGAGGTTTAAGAATAAATACTTGCAAAGAATCAGCTGTACTTTGTGTTTAGGGCTAATTAGCAAATGTTAGCATGCTAACTAGCAACACTAAGATAGTGAACATGGTAAACATTATACCTGCTACAGTCCCTCAGAGCCACTACATGGCTGTAGACTCTTAGTCTTGTTTTTGGTTGCAACCTACCATGGTAAGGTGGTATTCATTTTAATTTTTCTGCAGTTGGCCCATATTGCTAGCCTACATGTGTGCAATGTTTCAGGATCAACAGTTACAGTTCTCTTAAGATTTTTGAATCTATAAAAGCATTAATGGATGAGTTACAGATTGTTCCCTTGTTTGGCCAGGAGAAGGTTATTATCTATGTTTTTTATGGTTGAATGGACAGTCTACTGCAGAATAAATGACCCAAGTTCATGACATATAGCTGCATTGCATCAACTTGTGGTTCCTCTTGGGCCAACCCAATGTTTGATTAGGTGGCAGACAGTTTGCTGTGTAAGATAAGCAAAAGAGGAGGATTAGTTTCATGTCAGCTTTTCAGATCAGGCAGAAACATGTTTGTCGTGTGACAGTGGGGAACTGTGTCAGTGGGAGCAGGAGCAGTTTATCTAGCCGACATGGCAGCACTGTGCTTCATTCAGTCTGCTATTGCAGCTAACACCCACAGCCAACAGGCATTATCGGCTACAGTAAGGGGATTAGGCTGCCATGTGGGTTCACACACTGAGAGGGAAAGAAGAGGCAGGGAGTGGAGGGTTGTGAAAATATATGGGGGAGTAACAGCGGCAAATCTGGAGACTGAGGGAGTGGAGATTAAGAGATTTTTTTTAAATTTTAACAGTAAAATCTCTTCACTTACTGGGAAAATGATACCTAGTTCTTGGGTATATGTCAGCATAAAGACCGCCAACTGTGTTTTCATTTAGAGCAGAATCCTTTAATAGTGGTGACTACTGAAATTATATTAAACTGACTAAGCTGTAGTAAAGATCCCTAGTTTCCTTCCCTTTTTCTCCTTCCTTTGCTCATTTTCCTCACTTCCCTTTTTTCCTCCTCACTGATTAGCTCTGTTTTCACCCTTGCCACCCCTCATTTACCTGATTTAGTACACCTGCTCACTCCTTATTTAAAGATTGCACTCCCCATTCACTCACTCATCTTCTGACATTCCCATGGGGCGGCTGCTCAAATTTGGCAGCCCATGTGTGTCTTTTGTGTCCATCTCCTTTCTATGTTGAGTTTTGGATAATCTTGAGGTTAGGAACCTAATAAACGGATGTTCAAAGATTGAAACCCTGTTCGCCTTCATTCCCGGTCCCATGCATCTCTAACCGGATGCCAGCTGACAATAGTCCACTCCAAACTGAACCTCCACTCCTTCACTACATAAGCAGTCAGCATCATGGTATGACTTTACAGGCCTTCCATCCTCAATATTGAAGGACTAAGATGCTGGTGATATTCATGAGAAAGGCATCTGTGGATGTACTGAGGGATTATGAAGGGAATGAGCAAGAATGAGAAAATATTCCAATTATTAGGGATCCAGGGGCAGTGATCCAGGAGAGGAGATGATGAAATATAAAACTGACTGACTCTGACCCTAGCTTACCCTGTGCAATGCAAGAGAATAGATTTTAAAGGTAATGTCAAGATAATTAACACACCTAGAGAATCCATGGTCGTTATGGCAACATAGTGTACAGTATATCCTCTTCCCTGCAACCAGCAGCTCCCCCAATGGGTGTTGATGGCATCATCATTGCAGTGGCAGCACTGACATTTTTACCCCAGGGTCAGCCACCTCTTATGCAAGAAGGGAGTGTGCAATTATTTTTACTTTGCTGCTGAATAACTTCCATGTCAGTCAACATTGATTAAACCAGATTCTTAAATCGTCATCAGTTTGATCTAGCTTAGTTTGTCACAACACTGGTTGTTAGGTAACTCACTTTATCTCTTATGCATATAGGTATTTACATGCTTAGCACATTTTCAGTGTTTCCACTTGTGGGGTGTTGGAACAAGTGCAATTTTGTCAAGGCCACGTGATGGAAAACAGTCCAGCCAAACTGCAGCAGAAACCCTTGCGCGAGAGGAACAGTAAACAAGTTGGTCACACCTCCAGCTCTCTGTCAAATCTTGTGTAAACTTGCTTATAGATCTGAGTGACCTCTACTCTGGACAGGAACAGTTACAGCCAGGTACTTCTCATGTAAACGGAAAACACATTACATGCTCATATACCAACAAACAGGCATATAGTACACAGAGTGTTCATACAACATACACAAGCAGGAGCACACATACTGAACATACAATACATATACAACATGATTTGTGGTGTCTTGAACAACATGGTTACTTCTTTATCATATTGCTAAAATGTACTTTTAATTCAGTTAAGTTTGATTAGCTTAACTACTAGTAGGTTAACTACATGAGGAGTAGTAACCATTAACTTGCACATATGTTCAAGAGTGTTCAATAAATAGTTGAGGCTGGTCCAGAAGACCCTTCAGCTTTTGACTAAATTGCACTCAGTGATCCTGGCATGTTATCCATACTACAGTGCAGTTGGTTTCACCTCACTCTTTCTGCTGTGTTTTGCCTAGAAGCAATATCACATATCATATCAGGAAATGACAGCTGGCAAGCTCCAGGGAAACGGAATAGCTGAATACAGTGATTATGCACTGTTCTCATAGGTAAAACCATTGAATTTGAATTTTTTTAATTGTAAATGGTGTACACTGAATGCATTTTGATGTCAATAATGCTTCATTTTTTTGTGTAGGCTTTTCTATATTGTCATAGTTTAATCTAAAATAGTTGATACAAAAATCAAAACAGTAACATCCTCAAGCCAGCTTCAGTCAGTCCATTTGGAATAATCTTCACTAATGGACGTAGTTTCAGCTGTCTTGTATTAAATGGCCTTCAGCAGCCGGATGAGCTTAGCCTTAGCCTAGTCTAACCCCAACATGTCCCAAATATTTTAGTTGCCCTCTAGTAGGCCTCAAATTTATGGGAAAACTAAGGTAGGACCTGCAGAGAACACGAGTCTGTGTATTCTACAACACAAAACACCATTCATGACGAGCTGGAGCATGTGCACTCTGCATGTGAAGAGAGCTGAGGAATAACGGTTACTTCTACAGTTTTTGAGATATTTCTCTATATTAATGCTGTGCAATGATTGGTAGCATATCTGTTGCACGTTTCATCACAAATGACAAATACGTGCTCATCGAGGGCACAATCCATAGCATTAAACCTTACCTTAAAGCCTTAGAGTTTCTCAGAACAGATGTGTTTTATGAGACTCTCTTGACATTTCTGACTTTAAAGGAGCCACAAAAAGTGTCATGTGAAACAGAACAATCACGTCTTTTCCCCCAGTTGTTTTTGTTCTTTGAGACCAAGTCCTTATAGACACAAAGAAAGCTAGTGAATGAGAGCAGAGTAGGAGGTAGAAAACGAAAGACAGAGAGAGGCTGGGCTGGTGAAGAAAGAAAAATTCTGAGCTTCTCTATGCCATACAGTATCGTATGACTTCCAAAGCAGGACTGCTGGTAAAGGAGCCGGTAAAGGAGCCAGTAAAGGGGGGGGGGGGGGGNGGGGGGGCGTGGTGAGGAGGGTGTGTTGATCTCAGCAAATCAGAGCCCTCATTTGCTCAGTCTGGTCTGTACTGCCAAGGCCTGAATGTTCCCTGCAGATGTCCTGTGGGAAGATTGTGTTCTGCGTGTGTTTTTAGTCAACAGGTTGCTTGCCCTCTCAACCTTCACTTCTCACTCCCACTCATCAAGCTGCTCTCTGACATTACCTCAGCCCCCTGTGAACTTCTGGCCAATGCTTAGAGTTACTCTAGCACCTAAATGTGTTGTTGCAGAGGTAAAACATCTTCATACAGAACTATCTGTTAAAACCTTAAGACATGAATAAAAACAGGTACAAAAGAAAGCCAGAGTTTTTTTTAAATTATGAAATATATAAGAAATACCAAGTGTTTTATAGTTGTCAAAATACTGGACTGTGACTGGCTGACAAGACCTGCTTAACTAAACCAAAGGACAGGGTGTGACAGTACTAATGCTACAAACTGGCCTGGCTGGATGGATAAATGCAGTCAATTATTTCATGACAATTACACAGTATGGGCTCCATCTCTCCGTTTTTCTGTCTTCATCTCTCTGTTTCAGAAGAATGTTTCTCCAGCACTTTTCTCCCCCTGCGGTCTAACATGGTACAGACATACCCGAGCTGAGATCGATGCACTGTTTGTGTCCTTGAGTCCGATACGTGTGAGAAATGTTAAATGTCCCTTGCATCTCACCTCTGAGTCAGACCTTTGGTGTGGCCATATGTAAGAGGAGGAAAGGTTGTGACTCACAGGGAAGAGAAGACAATGAGTGAATAATTTGTTTTTCCATTTGAATACATCTAAATTGTCTCCCCAAATATGCAGTGACACGAACATACGCACATTTACACAGTGTGGAATGACATACATGCACATGAACTGCGTTGTAATGTGTATTGTCCTCCTCCTCTGACAATGGCTCAAAGAGAGTGTGTTTTGACCAGCCTGGACTAAATAGACGGCCATGACCTTCACTAGGTAACTCACTCAACCTATGACAGACCGAGAGAGAGAGAGAGTTTGCAGACAGATCTGACTGACTGTGTGTGTGTGTGTGTGTGTGTGTGTGTGTGTGTGTGTGTGTGTGTGTGTGGG
>LKNJ01000637.1:172422-192097 GCA_002120245.1 Maccullochella peelii | reverse complement strand
AACACAGTTGTCCTGGGGGGGGGGGGCGACTGCAGTGCACAAAACGACAAACCTGCAAGCTGTTTAAATTCCTCTCAGTTCCTTCTGGCCGCTCCACAGGTGTCAGGTTTCAGCTTTAAACAAGCCAGGGAGGCGCAGAGGGAGGGAGGAGAAACGCTCTGACACAGCAGCGCCACTCGTACAGTTGAAATCATCGTTAAAATGAAGCGATATAAAATGGGTAGGGCCTTTGTTTGCTGTGGTGAGCCTATTAAAGTCTATGATTGGGCCGTTACTTTTTATGGTTTTAATGAGAACTGCAGACGGCTGAGGCTTGAAAGAATAAGAAGCTCTGGAAGTTTCAGGACTGCTTTGGACTCTAGAAAACCAGGTTAACGGGTGCAGCAATCAGATTCTTACAGGCTTATTTTGGAGGTATGTGATTTTATTACAAACATGAAGTGGGAGCCCTCAGCGGAGTTCAAACCTCTGAACAGCTCGTCGCCAACGCTGAGCTCAGACTGCCAAAGCTGCAGCCGCCGTAACGCTTCATGTTTGCTGATCATTTGTCTTCCAGAGTTCCTTTTCTAACAGAAATGCAGCACAGCTCTGCCAACTTGGACGTCTGCACACTTGGATATTCCCACCAGCATATGATAATAGGACTTTCTGACCTATTGAGACAATACACAGGGTTAATTTGACAAAATCTAAAATCCATATTAGTACCCAGTGAAGCGTGATCATAGCCAAAAAGCAGAAAACCCAAAGGAGCACAAGATTAATTCTTCTAATCTTCTCATCTTTGCTTTTTTCTTGTTCATTTTACCTTCACAGGCTCATAAAAAGTACTCGAATAAAATCAGAGAAATAATAACCACACAATGCATGGTCGCAGCCTGCAGATATACAGTATGCAAAGTGCAATGTGGGAACCAGCGCCTTAAAAGGATCAATTCACCCAAACACAGTACTCAGAGTCCAGGTACTCGTCTCTGGCCGGCTACTTTTTCATGCAAATGTCAGTAAATTTCTGAAGTTCAGGGCAGAAAGTCTAAAAAGCTGCTGACAGTAACTTGTGTGGTTTTGTCCGACCAACAGTTTAAAACCCAAAGATATTCCATTTGCAAAACAGCACATCCTCACTTTTGCGAAACTGGAACATGCACATAAATATGAAGCATTAATTCTTAGAAACCCATGCTTTGCACTCATGTCTTGCCATTTAACCACTATAATGTGTTAAAAAGTGACACACTGTGCATCTTTCTACCATTATT
Source organism: Maccullochella peelii (assembly GCA_002120245.1). Classification (NCBI taxonomy): domain Eukaryota; kingdom Metazoa; phylum Chordata; class Actinopteri; order Centrarchiformes; family Percichthyidae; genus Maccullochella; species Maccullochella peelii. The sequence goes on along the minus strand of LKNJ01000637.1, from coordinate 190,838 downwards.
CCCCGTTTCCCAGAGCCGGACTGATCTGACACAACTAACATGGTCGTGATCACTGTAAACCCACACCTGAGGCAAGCCTGCTCTCTGATTGGGGGACAGCTGAAGCCTCACCTCGCACCACGCCCACCAGTTCAAATAAAAACAAACCCTGTAAACCACCTGACAGGCTCAACTGCCTGACTACTGTGTCAACACACACACTCCACCTTCAAACACACTGCAGGTCCTGCTGCCTCAGAGAACAAACTGATCCACTGCTGCCTGTTCATTGGATCTAATAAGACTGGGTATTGGCCAATCAGTGGCGCCCACCGACCAGGATTATTCTCCTGTGCAGCCTCGAGGTCGTCAGTCTGTGAAACCTGAACGAAACCTGCCTCATCCTGCCTGCAACAGCTGCTGGTCTTGGGTTTCAGTGGAGACTTTTAGTGGTTTTCCACACTACTAAAAGTCTTTATTTTTGTGGTATCCAATTTTGGGGAATTTTTTCACATAAACGTGGTAACAAACAAAAATACAGAATAGGTTTGGAGTTTTTAAAAGGTCAGTTTTGTACAAATAGGAAATATTACGTGCCAATACTCAATATAATTATCTTATCAGAAGGTGGCATTTGGACCACAACCGCACTGAACCAGATTTATGACATTTCTTCGTCATCATCTCTTTAATGAAGGGTGACCCAACTATCAGCAGCTCAGATCCCAACACTCTGCTTACTATGCTCTGCTTGCTGGTCCGTAATACTTTAAATAAGGTCCTCTTTCTATGTTTGGCAGCTTTTCTCTGCATCAGACTAAAACCTGCAAAGGATATAAAGTGATTCTGATTGTCCTTGGACAGGACAACCGATTCCTGTTTCAAGAAAATCTGCAGTCTGGATGTGTGGTCAGCCTCTATTTATAGTCCCTGGCCTGACTCTGGTCCAGGCTGTTTTGGCTGCAGCTCAGTAATTAGAGACGAGAAACCTTCTGCTAAAGGATGTGTCATTGTCAACACTTTCATGTCTCTGTAGTTTGGGACAATGTGCAAAACAGTCAATTTAAGTGAGGATGTTGGAAAAGACTCTCTGACCTCTTCTACTTGTGAACTCAGCGGATCACATTAACATGCACCAACAGGACTGACTGTGTTTACATGGGTCATTCTATAATCCAGATTATCAGTTTAACTGTTTCCATGAACCTCTGACACCCTGCAACACAAGAACCAGTAATTTAACAGTTAACTGAAGTTATTCCTGTTGTGTTCATACATTAATGATCCTGATAATAACTACTGCTAGCTTCAATATTTAAAAGCTTAAATAAACCCAAAACGTCTACGGAAAAACACAAAACAGGATTAAATCAGAAAATTCAGGATTAAATCAGAAAATTTTAAAGTAAACCTAAAAAGTTTTGTAAATCCAAAAATTTGTGATTAAAGACTTTTCAAGAATATATCAGAAGTTCAGGAAAACAAAAATGTTGTAAAACACCAAAAAAAAATGGATTATACACAAACAAATTTAAAAGCTATAATTTCTGAAATAAAACCAAAAACTGAAATCTGGGATTAAACCACCAAATTTTTGTAAAACCTGAACATCTGGGATTAAACCTAAATACTGGTGTTTCACACAGCTGCTTTTTTTGGACTTAATTCCACCTTTTAAGAGTAGGAGGTGCTAAAACAGGTGAGAGCAGGCACCAAAACAAAACTTCCTGCAAACAAGAGTGCAGAATTAAATACAAAGCATTTACTGACATCAAAAAGTACCCATGATGCTTTGCGGGTCTGCATTTGCACAGACAATGAAGAGCAATGGGGAGTGTTTATTGCACAGTGTGTTTACTAAGGGAGTAAACCAGCGATCTTGAGGAGGTTTCTCACTGTTAGATGACAGCCCTTTATCCACAGAGTGTCTTTGTCCAGCCTCAGTCAGAGGGTCCCTCATCTAAACTGTCTTCAGCATAAATATGAAACACTCCACTTTCATTCCCAGTTCAAATTCCTCTCTGCTCAAACTGTCGGCCTCCATGGAAGCTGGTTTACTTCCTTGTCAAATGCCCTTTTCCTTAAAGACTGGGCTCTTTGTTTCAGCTGCGATTAGCTGGCAGATATAAAGGCAGGCAGGCCGATATTTGAGACCATTTTGCACGCCTGCCTGCTTCTGGCACTCAGAAATATTCCCTCTCTCCCTCTAAGACTTCCAGGGAGAGCTCAACAGCCAGATGTACCGCACACTCGTCATGAGACCGGCACTACTCTGCTGCTTGAGAGAAAAACCTTCAACCTCAGAGTGTTTGTTTTACCCAGCCTGGACGCTCTCATGAGCTCAGAGAGTCGTGTGACCTTTGGCCTCTCCTACCGCCGAAACCACCTCACTGGATTTTGGAAAATGCATGAGCCCCAATAAGAAAGCAGGCAATCTTTCAACCAGGAAGCAGAACTTTTTATAACGGTTACACCACTACCTGAAGTGAAACCGGTCTTTCAAGTGTTTTTTTTAAATTATCTGTCAGTGAAATGACAGCTGCTGTGATGAGTCCTGAAAGGAAAAAAAAAAATAAAATTCAGGAATGAGTCAGGTGTTGCTGTCGTTACCTGGCCGACGTCACCACAGAGAGGTGTGGATACTGATGTCGTAAATCGACCGCAATGAACGCTTAGTAGCCATGAGTCACAGCTCGTGGAAGATTTACACAACCAGATGCTTCTGACTATCGAGATGAATGACCTGACAGGCTATACTGAGGTTTACTATCATGGTTGCTGTGGAGGATAAACCTACGTGAACTAAGATTGCTCACTCACCTGCTGATTGGGCTATAGAGCTCACGCACCTGTTAGACCGACATAAATTAATCAAATCCACAACTGAAGTTTGTATCAAGCTTTAAAATCAGTGGGGCTGCAGCTGCTGATTATGATCGATTCGTCTGCAGATTGCTTTCTTGATTAATGAATTCATAATTTGGTCTATAAAACATCAACAGTAACACATGCCAGAAAAACCCCAGAGCCCAAACACTGATGTGTTCAAGTGTCTTGTTTTGTCCAGAGAAAAGCAGACAAATCGTCACAACTGAGCAGCTGGAATGAGGGGAAGGTTAGCGTTTCTGTTTGAAAAGTGACGTCAACAACTAACAGATTATCAAAATAGTTTAGTCTTAACTTAATGTCGATGGGTTAATCATTAACGCACTATTTGTTTCAGCTCTTCATGTGATGACAGGATGTTTTCAGGGAGATAAAAGCACGAATAACTGCTTTTCTCTTCTGCTTCATGATGATCAAACAGCTGAAGATGAACTTGAAACTTTTACAATAAGCCAGCAGCATGAAAAACACAAACAGTGGTGAAGAGCTGCGCCTCACATTTGACACCTGTTTCACCATAACTACAAGTAATAATCTAAATAAAATTGGTTAAATGATCGCTGGCATTAAAGGGAACCTCTGAGGAGATTATTACCAAATAACTGAAGGGCAGCAACACTGGAAGGAGGCATCAACTGAAACTGTTGCAGCATCAAATACCAGCCTCATCAATTAGCTGACATAGAAATTAAACCCCCAAACTGTCCTTTATCATACAGCCATTCAATAAAGGGCTCTCTGCTGTCGGCTCCTGGTGGGTCGCAGGTTCAGACTTCTATTAATAGCTTTACAGGACTTTTATTTTCTTGGAGGAAACGAGGACAGAGGTGCGGAAATACCACAGATCCACTGGGACCCCATCTGACCAGCACAGTCCCCATGATACTCTGATACTCTCATGATATACCATACGGGGGCTTACAATGTGTGTGTATTGATCTCACGGCTAATTTAAAGCACTTTATGACAGCCTTGCTCCCAGAAAATCCCTCTGATATTCCAACAGGAAGTCATAGCAGTGAGTTTATGTTGACCTCATTGTGCCTAATTGTGCCTTATCACCTTTAATTTCCATACTCTAGTATGTTACAATAACGTTTTGGCAGTTCATCCTCACTTTATTGCATCCTTATAACATAAGGACAGTATTCCTATCAGGACTGTTGCTGGGATGCTTCAGGATGTTTAAAGTACATGTTTGGAGATGTGTCCTAAAGTTTATTATAGGACTCTCAAGGAGCAACAGTCTTACTAATGGAACAATGCAAAGCCCAGGCAGTGCGTCCAACGTGTTGCATGGATGAAGCAGAGAAAGACTTCTTACCTGCGTGAAGAAATTATCCATTGCCCTCGTTATTTTAATCCCCGAGGATTCACTGTGGGAAACCGCGCGTCCGGTCAGCCCGACTCATGTGTTGTCAGTGTGATTCCACGCAAAAAGGAGGAAGCAGTTTCAGTCCATGATCTTCCTCCTGAGCGTCTGCAGGATGGAGGACAGACAGTCAGTCAGTCAGTGTGGAGCTACAGTAGTAAATGTGACTCTTTGTTTCATGGGTTACTCCTCCAGCAGAGACACCAGGAGTCCTTTAAAAACTTTCGGCTCTTCTCCTCCTGGAGCCCGGACTCCTCTCTGCGCTCCTCTCGGCGTCGCTTTTGTCCTCGGGTCAGTCTGGTGGTTCGGAGGTTGGTTGTTTGGTCAACAGTCAAACGTGCAGCAGGAGCGAACAAACGAGAGGCCGGTCAAACTTTGGAGACGCTCAGTCACTCAGTCAGTCAGACCGGTGGACAATAATCCTGAAGCTCCTCCTCCTCCTGCTCCTGCTGTCTCTCTGACTCCTCCTGCTGTCAGTATGTGGAGCCCGGAGCTGCATGAATGAAAGACTGGAGGTGATGTTTGCAGGGGAAAAGCGCAATGTGTGGATGAAAACAGTGCAAGATGTGACTGAAAATCCTGTCAAGAAGAGACTGCCGTTCATGTAATGTTTCACCGTCCAACAAACAGAGAAGAGACTTTAAAGAAAGAAATAAAATTTTAAAAAGTTAACCAGCTCAAGGTCCACTTACTAGTTTTTCACATGGTCTTCATGAGGGGGTGGAGTTTTCTCAGTTCTCCTAAAAGTGCTATGGATGGAATTATGACAGCTATCAAGTCAACTTTTCAGCCATGTCCGTGACAACTGAGCAAACTCCATCTACTAATGAAGACCATGTGATATGGTTGAAAGCTCAGCAAAAAGTTTGCAAGAGGACCTTGAGTTGGGATTGTTTTTTCAGCATCTTAGAAGAACGAATTCAATGGAGAGGTTATGAAACTTACCACTTTTTTTAATGTTTTATTTATTTATTCAATATTGCAGTCTTTGATTTATATTTGAGATCGACACTTCGTACCAAGCTGATGGTGGTTTTGTTGTTTGCCAACCGCCACAAAACATCAAGAATAATAATAATAACTAGTAGAAGATCAATGATTATCAGAGTTTTTACTGACCTGAAATAACCACAAGAAATAAACCCGAATCCTGAAAAACATAAACAAAACAGAAAGGAAAGAGCCTGTCTCAAAAACAACATTTGTTTTTGTTGTTTTCTGTAACATAAAATGAGTCCTGATCAACTAGAAATACATGATCAATACACTAACGCTGCTGTATTGACACAGTTTTATACAGCGCAAAATTTAAAACCAAATTAAAGCCCAAATAAAACCAAAGACAGAACGAGAACATGTTGACTGAATTAAAATATCTTGAAATACAGAACATTTCAAACTGACAGAAATGTGTGATTTGATAAGCCTTATTTAGATGTAACATTACACACTTAATGGAACAAAGAACACAAGAATAGAATGAGAAATTAGGATTTACAGATATCCACACTAATAGGATAATTATGCAAAGAATAAACATAATCTGACTGTTTTCATCAAAAAGCTTCATATCTGTGAGAAATCAATAGGCACTGAGGATCTTCTGGTGGGCTGCTGGTTTTGTTGTCCTTTCAAACTGTTAAGATGGATCATTTATCACATGTGCTGCTGAAATATTAAATATTAAATATTTACATCTTTTCTAAACACTTCAGAGGCTTTGAAAGTGACACAATAATCCAGTCCAGTAGTTTTGGATCACTGGAAGCCCAGAAAGATAGTGAGGGAGGTTTTTTTCAGCCATCAAACTCTCATTCCACCAAACATATGTCATGTTGCTGCTGGGGAGTGAGTTTATTCTTTCTTGTTGGCTTAAAATATGAATTCTGTCTTTTTTATGGGCCAGTCAGTTTTGGAAACCATTTCAGGTTTTCTGGTTTTTATTTAAGATCTGATGACAAACATTTGACATCATGTGAATTTTGAAGCCTGTGACTTTGCACGAAGCAGCAGCCTGTACAATCTGATAATGAGCTATATGGTTTTCCCCTTGCCTTACTTACACAGATGCCCTCTTTCCACCAGATCAACTCTGGTTCTTGAACCAGTTCCGTTCAGGATTCTTGGTGCTATCTAGCAAACCGAGCAGAACCATTGTAATCAAGGATGCGTCATCAACAGAGGGTGTTGCACAACGGAAGTAAACAGTAGTAGCAAGATGGAGGATCGCATTGATCACCTGCAAACTTTTGTTCTGTTGTTACAGATATTTGTTTTTGGACCAACTATTAATGATAAGAAGACGTAGAAGCCTGTTACCATGGTAGACCAGAGACCACTGTTGCCTTCTCCATCCTCTCTTTCCAACCTGTGAAATATGACATGTCCACTGATGTTGTCACGGTTCGCACTTCAGGTTGAGGAAAACCTGCTGTTTTTTGGTTCCAGCTGGGAACCAACTTTTGGGATTCCAAACCAATTTATTTTTGGTCAAAATGCCACGAACCGGAACGGTACCTGTTGCATGTTGGTGGAAAAGGGGCATCTGTGGCTCAGGAGGTAGAGCGTGTCGTCCATTAATCCCAGGGTTGGTGGTTCACTGGTGGTCCGGCTCCTCCTGTCCACGTGTCGAAGTGTCTTTGGGCAAGACACTGAACCCTAAGTTGCTCCTGATGGAGGCCAGCACCTTGCATGGCAGCTCAGTTGCCATCGGTGTGTGAATGAGACCCATCTGTAAAGTGCTTTGGGAACCGTTAAGGTTGAAAAAGCACTATATAAGTGAAGTCCATTTACCAACAACCTCTGACCCTGTTGTTTTGGGCCCCGGGGCTCCGCCAGACATCCATCCTGTCCTTTGGGATTTAGTGCCCTCTGCTGCTGACTGGCAGGAGAGCAGCAAACCTGAGTGCTGCCCCCTGACCCACAGCCCTGGACTGTTATCATTACAAACAACTATGAATGTAATCGCAGGACACAGTCCACATTTTCCTTACAATTGCATTAAAAAATTGCAAGGCAGACAGATGAGAGAGGAAGGTGTGGAGTTACTGATATTCGAGGCTCCTGAACAGTTTTAGTTATACCCTCATGAGATGCAGGAGGCTTCTGAGGTGCTTCAGATGATATTCATGGTTTCACTGTGAAGCCTTTGTATTCAAACGCTATGGGCCAGATATGAACTTATGCAACACCAGAACCACAATGTTACATGTGGCTTTGCAATCCTGTGACTATCAGCAGCTCATTAAAGATAACACAGCCTGAGGCAGCCACTGAGGGGGGGAAATGTAGGGGTGTATAAGAAGGAGGAGATGCATGTTTGATATCTTATCCTCAGAAAGCTGAGCAGAACAAGGTGAAGCAGGTCTGCAGTGATGCTCAGCTAATAACATGCATTCTAACAGAAAAAGACACACAAACCACACGGGGCTAGTTGCAGCTGAGGGTTGGTGCACTTGGGTGTGTTCTGGCACCAGAACCTATATATGGCTGCCATATTTGGGAGGTTTTTAGGGAGCTGACTTGCACACTGATTTGGGCTGAGAGTTACTGTAGATCCAGCTAACATTACTCTGCCATCTTTGGTACAAATGTGATCCTATTTCACACGTCATACATCTCAAATCTGGTATAAATCTGGTGAGCAAGCATGCTGAATTTAGGCCAATGCTGCGCAGCCAAAAGAATTTTTGGTTGCGCAAACTTCATCCTCATCTATGGTTTGTTGTTTGTGCTTTGCTTTGAAAGTCATATCAACTCTATTTCCAAAAAGCAGTATTTTAAAAAAGTACAGTGATGTAAACATGTCTGGTTCTCCTAGGCAATCACACTGGATTATTAAACAGTCCTACTGGACATAGGCCCAGGGGCCCAAGGGGTCAGGGGACCCATAAGCCAGAGCCTCTGTGTAATTTGACTATTAACATTTCTTGTTGGAGTGTCAAAGGGTTTAGTCAAAAGTCCTACATTCTAACTTGTCACAACAAAGAAGCCATCAGGGGTCTGTGCTAGGTAAAACAGGGGGCCCTCGAAGCAATTGTGCCCTGGGGCACGTCATCTTATAATCTGTCCAAACTACAGTCTCATGAAGAAACTACTTGAATGACTTTGCTTACAAACCTCAGATGACATGTTCAGTAGGCAACGAAAACCAACCAGTCAGCACTGATTTGATGGTATGCAGCTGAAAACACATCTGGTTTAAAAGAGGGCTAAGTTTGGTTAAAACATGAGAGCTTTTTGGGCATCTATCTGTTGTTTCAACAGTCTAGTTAGGACCTGCTTCAAAGTGAAGTATCGTCATTGAAATTATGTTGAAAGAACTGTTAAGCGTATCCAAAATTCAGTGTTCAAAATCAGTTTTAAGCTTGATGTGTCGACGTGTTTTGACCTGCAAATCATCAAATCAATGCTGGGAAATGAAAAAAATAGTCTGTTTCAGACCAAAGAAAACCAAACGTAGATGGGATGTCAGTCTGAAATTTTATTCTTAACAATAATACCTATTCATTGCTTTGGTTAATTTTCTCTAAATTAACAGACAGCAGTGATGGTGGACCTCCAAGTGAGAGCCTAAAGTTATTAGGCGCTGGGCGTTTTTTTCCTCACCTCACCTCTTGTTAATGCATCTTCACAGCTGTGTCCTTGGTCCGTTACCACTCTCCACAAGTCACCTGTCTGGACAATGTCACCTATGTCACCCTTGACCTCTAATTCCAGACCGCTGACAGAGGTTAAGTAACACTCATTCCCTAGCGATGGTCTTGAAGCCCCTGAGGTTTCCTCATGAGGGTCAAACTGGATTTAGTGCAGGGAAAGAGCTCAGCTCACCTTTACAAACGCACAATAACGTGAACACAGCTCCACCTCTGGTCTCGACCCTTTCGTGTCAAGGATGTTTGGGAGTTGACATGTGGGTGTTGAGTTTTGAGTGAAAGACTGATCCGTGTCTTGAGTGATGAGGAGCTGCAGAACCACTTAGCTGTTAGGTAACCTCTGCATGTTTTAGCCTGTTTACTACAAATCACACATGCTTTACATCACATGATGCTGGGTTTAGAAATTCAGATGTATTTTTTATACTTTTCCAGATATCCATTGACTTTTCACATCAGTTTGCACTTTACAAGACCAACAATTATGTAACATCAACACAGAAATGTATATTTACTGTGTTACACAACTCAAGAAAGTTTCAAGAGTTCTCTATTTGAAATGAAACCCGAATAAGAAATCAATGGGAACCAATGGCTGCTTTGAACATAAAATATACCCAAGGATCTAAAGCTGATTAGCATGCATTTGACAATGGTCAGCAAAAATATCCTTGATTTGCAGTTAAAGAGCTAAAATGTGCAGGTATGAGTCTCAAACTTCAGGTCACTACAAAATCGACTGTTTGGACTGCCGGAGCTGACCGCTTTGGGAGCAGCGTGATTATGATATTTTGTTGTTTTGATTTCTTGCACTACTTCCAACCTTTGCAGGTTAATTGATGTACTTGACTTGTTCACACATATTTATTTTGGATATTTTGTGTTGATTATTTACATGATTTTCTGATATTGTGAATGTGTTCATTCGATTGATTACACTCTTACAGTTTTACTATGTATTATTATGGTCTAATGCAAAAAACAAACACAAGATCATATGAAGGGCAGGTTAGTTTTATCTTAGTTTATTTTAACAAAAGAATATTAACTCAGGGTCACGACTGAACAAACTCCATCTGCTGATCTGATGAAGATCATGAGATGTGATTGAAAGCTACTGTATGAAAAAAGGTAGTAAGTTATTCTGTCAAACTACTATTTCCACGGTCAAGAATGAACCTTCACACTAAATTAGTTTAGTTTAGTCTTTGTTCATCTATCCATTTTAGCCCTCCACCAACACTCCTCAGTTACTGTAATTCTGACAATGACCACGATGTCACCTTTCCTTGGTGGTCTTCCTCGTCTTCGTCTCCCTGTCCTCTCTGTCCAGCAGGTGACTCAGACTGTCCATCTATTAACTTTGACTCTCCTGACATGTTATTCTCTCAGGTAGTTTGAGCCATTGCTTCCTCCATGAGGTTTCGTCATGATCTATCATGAGTGTGTGAGTGTATCACGTATAGGATAAAACTGTAGGAAATTGGAAATTTCCAGTGGAGGAATCAAAAAAGACAATATTGCAGATGGCACGCTGCTAAGAATTAAGCACAAAATATTGACTTTTGTCAGCTGAACTAAAATATATCAGTACAGGCGGAGCTCTCTAATTGGTCAAACACTTTAAAGGAGTGCAAGCGGCAGTATGGCAATAGTTAGGACCACTACTCTGTTGTTTCCCGGGACTGATCATGTGATCGTGGAGAAGTACCACAGGATTACAGGAGCCAGTTGTCTCTTGTTGTTTGATTCTTTGCCAGCATCTCCAAACTTCCAAACGCCCCAAAAACAGGATGAGGAAGACAAACATTTCCCGTGGATGTTTCAGACCTCTACCAAAGATGTGAGATAACGGGGCTGGGACTTTTTTTTTTTTTTATGCTGGGACTCCTGCTAAGTGTGTCAGTGGTGGAGCCAAAACAGACTTCCTCCGACCGGCATCAAGCTGAGTGGAAGACAGAGAGAGTAAAGGACTGACAATGACACGGCAGACATAAAACATCTGGAGGACAAGGAGAGGATGGAGAGCCGGGTAATGTAATTTTGATCTGTTGTGTCACTTTAAACTGCAAAGTACAGCAAAAAAGATGTTTCACACAGTGTAAATAAACTGCCCATCCCTTGTACATGAACAGTTGACCCTACAGTGAAGATCATATGATAATTACATTTACAAAGTCTCGCCTATCATCATGCAGATTGAATATTTAAATAACACCTAAACACCTGTGCTTGTGTGGCACTGACATACAGAGCGAACAAAATTATGTCCTCAAACTCATATAATAAAATTAGCATACTTCAACTGATCTTAATTCACTATTTATAGTCTCAGGTGAGAAAGTCTTAGTATGCAATATGTGATGCAAATGTTGGAACATGATCGTGTTGAAATTTGGATTTGTTTGGACATCGGCTGGATTTATGGTTGTGCACGTAGCTTTGGAGCCTGTGCATGGTAGCTACACTGTGGCAGACGAGCTGCTCATCACTACACATCAGGTCTACGACAGCTACAGAGATGTGTACAGAGACCATGTGGAGACTGCAAGAACTGTTTTTGGTCAGCTTGGGTTATTTGAGTTCTCTCCCACAAGTTTATGATGCTGGTGCAGATTGCTGAGAGTGAAGACAACATTAAGTTAATTAAAGAAAGACTCAGATTGTCAGACTGTCTACTCTGCAGAAAATACTACAAACGAAGAACAGCGATGGAGAAAAGGAAGAGCAGAGATTTCTCTGCTTGGATCGGCGACCAGGTGGAACTGTCACTGAAAGGATGTGTTGTAATTCGTTATTCATGTTGAATTAACTGCTGGTAGTCAAAGCTGATGCCATTAGTTTTTTTCTGGAAAAGGGTCATGTGCTAGGGGCGTGATGAATCAGGGAAGGACACTTCGTGGCTGATAAGACCCAATCAGGAAGCGAACGTGGGTATCTGTGTCATCGTTTTAAGATGTCTCAGTTTCCGCCCATCCTCACTAAAACACCATCCTGAAGTTTTCAAACTAAAATGGGGTCAGCAGCGTTTTAAAAGGTCTCCGTTTTAGGGGTTATAAAACGCTGGAGCAGCGTGGATGCTAGGTGCAAACGTAGCAAAAATGATGAGTTTTAAAACAAAAACGTAGTGGTGTGGATGTAGCCTCAGTTATCAGCTCCATTTCAGTGATACACATCGAAAATGATTAACCTTCTGCTCACCATGATCATTGCGATCTATCACAGTGAAAGAAGCTGCACAGCCGTAGTTTCCTATTCAATAATGACTAACTTACTGACTGACTTACTAAACAGACAGAGACAAAAAGACCCGTCTGAAGTCCCTGCATGTGCTGCATGAAACACAGCTGTTGGGGTTTCATTTCCAAGTCACATGACCTGCCCAGCTAATGCTACTTTAATGCAAAATCTCACTACATAATATATTTTCTTGCTGAGTCTGGAAAAGTAGCATGATGACATATGATATATAAAATTAAGACACATTAACCTGCTTCAAAAACTGTGGGCCGGCCCCTTCAAGCCCATCACTAATCACATGGAGATGGTGGCAGTGGTTCCTGGTACACCTTCCACCACCACCACCAAGACTCGGAGGGAGCGAGAGAGAGGGAGGGCGAGGGAGAGAGGTTGGTAATTACATGCAGTCAAGCCTGTCTTCAACTCCCTGTGATTACCGAAGGCTAAATGTTAATCTTAACCACTTACCGACAAACGATGACGCAGCAAACGCTTCAAATCTGGGCAGATCATGACAGGCCCAGTTATTACTATTAACCCCCAAACACTTGGAAATAGTGAAAACACTAGAATGAAGGAGGGTTCATGGTCTTCTTTTAGGCACTAAATCGTGGCAGATATTTGTCTACACTGTGAAAGTTAATCTCAATCATTCAGGAGACGTCTGAAGAAAGTGGAATATAGATCAGTTGGGTGAAGGTTTGATTTTGATTGAAATGGAAATCAAGACTCCAGTGATTTGGTTACAACTTTTATAAACTTCACTGTGGCAGTGAATGAATAAGTGGGAAAAGTGGATAAACTCATAATCATTGGTCAGTCAGTTCAATCAATCACGAGGTTAACAAAATGAACCATACTTTAAAGAAGGAAAAAAGTCATCATAGCTAAAGCTGTCGTGACATTTATAGCTACAATTAACCTTTACGTAACCTTTCCTTAATTTGTTCAAGTCTTCATAATTTGGATGAACCAGTTCTTTTTCTCTGGGTTGTTAGAGTCTCACTGCACCTTAAAAATGTAACATTAAATCACAGATTTTCATTTAGCTTCGACAAACAAGCCTATTTCTCAGAGTAAACAACATCAGAGGGATCTAAAGAACCAAATTAATTTCACTGAAACTGAAGTAACATTCACCGGAAGCTGTGAAGAAGTCCAGGTGAAAAAGTGAAAACACACATTATTCATTGTGCCTCTCATGGATTAGCATACAGCACATTCGGCTGCCCAGCCCTGGCAAAACTTCTCACCATGGAGTTATCACACGTTATGTACAATAGGTTAGCTAGTTAGCCTAGATTAGCTTCCAAGCTTAAGCCAGCCATATTAGCCTACAGCTAGTTATAGTATATTTTGACCACATTTGTTTCTTTAACATTAGAGTTTCTCATAAATTACACACCGACAGAATTTGGTAATTTGGGTCCACCCAATGAAATAAGACATGTAAGACTCTGAACTTCTATTTGGTAATAAAATTAGACATAAAAACATTTTTTTTTACGTTATAATCAAGAATTATTTGGTATACTGAATAAACAGCAGCAGTCCATGCAATAGACTTTGAAGTTCAGGACGATCTGCACAGTATAATTGATGCTTAGATGATGGTGATGACTGTGGTTTGTCTGTGATGGCTCGTCCACACCACATCACCAGAGCCAAACGCTTCAAAGCTGCTTTTGAACTTGACTCTGATGTTTGAAACAGTTTCTTCTTTTAACTTCAGGCCATATCTTCACTTCTCTAAGTCTTTCTCCTCGCTGTGCGGCAATGACGGACTCTTCAGATCAGAATGATAATCAAAGGTGTAGAAGTGCGTTCAGCCGGATGATTCAGCTGCAAATGAAAAGCAGGCACCGGAAGGGAAACGCTGTCAGGTTGTGCTTGTTGTTGGTGCTCATATCATCACACGCACCCTTAGTTATTGCATGTTGTTGCACCAAACTTGCACCAAATGAACTGATAAATATAAAGATTAAAATTGCATAAAAAGATGAATGAATAAAAATGATTGATTTGTGCAGGGTAGATAAACTTTTTTTAAATCTCAATTCAGGCAAAAGAAGTGAGGAGAAGCAAAATTGCATGCACAGACACAACATGATGGTTGTTAAACAAAGTTTAAATGACAGTACAGTAGGTGACAACATGAAATGAAATCTCTGAGAAAAAAGGCAAGGCAAGACAGCTTTATTTATATAGCACATTTCAAACACAGAGGCAATTCAAAGTGCTTTACATGGGCAAAGAAAAACATTAGAAGGAATAAAAACAGTAAGGAAAAAATACAATGAAATTTAAAATGAGATAAAATTAAATGAGATACATAAATGAAATAAAATACATAAAATCAAATAAAATCAATTAAGAAAAAATAAAATGAAAGATACATAAAATCAGATCAAATACAGTTACAGTGCAGTAAAAAGATATATCTATTACTTTTCATTTTGATATACAGTCATAATGATTGGAATCTCCACTCTACTCCCAAATATGTTCCCGAGCCACAGAAGACATTAATGGACGAATTCACAAAAGGATTGTGTGGCTTTTGCAGTCGCTAAACCTTCACAAATAAGACAAAAAGTAATTCTCAATGCACCCCGAACTGCGCTGCCAAGCAAACAGCGTCTCGGTGCTCCGGTGCTATTTGCTCGTATTTAAATTAGGTAGAATATGCAGACATTTGGTGCAAAACTGGCCCCTTTCTATGCAAATGGGCCTCATTGCAAAAAACGTCCAATTCATCGAATGATTCATCATCATTCGAAGGCATCGTCATGCCAGGCGTGCTCGTGCTTTTGATTGAAGCTCACGGTCTGAAAATTTTCGCCTTTCTTTCTGCCATCGCCCTGCCTGCTGTGTCCATGGTGCAAAGCCACCATTTCTAGCCGAATTTGCCACATGAATAATTGCAATCACACGTAAAACAAGGGCAAATTGCCTTTAATATAAACAAGAATGAATTCCCTCCATTGTCCTCATGTGGTGGCATAACTTATATGCTCAGCTCTCTGTATGGCTTGATACCTGCTATTTGGGTGAGCTGACACTTTAAGACGAACAGTTTAGAGGCTTGTGCTGCCTTGTTGGTGCATGTGCTCAGTGCTGTCAGGTTTAGCGCTGGATGTTAGGAAACACAGAGGTTTGTAGGATCTGAGGGGTCAGTTATAGTAAGCAGCTCTCTGCAGTGGGATCATGACAGGGCACGCAGGATTTATCAGCAGCCCTGAGCAGAGGTTGGGTACAGCCGGGTCAGTCAGATCACGGAGTCTTCCAGAACAAACTGACCTCTCCCTAATCCCCACATACTTCCTGCTGGAGGGAGCAGTTAGCTGGGCCACACCCTGGGAATCCCTCCAGAGCAGCTGAGATGTTGATAACAAACTGCTGAATCCCTCTAACAATGGAGGAAGACATGTGTTCATTTAGTAAAAGTACAGCAGCTTCGTAAAATTAAGTCCTGCATATAAAATTGTACTGTGAAGTAGAGAATAGTAATATACTCACAGTGTCAGAGCGTTCATGTCTAAATCCGTTGTGTCATCCAGCAGAAAAAAAGGCTGTTTTCTTGCGACATAATCTCATCCTGAACATCAAATTTTACTCTACAAAGCAGCAACTCTGCCACAGCCAATAAAAAGTACAACGTTTGCCTCTGAAATGTGGTTGAGGAAACATAGAAAGTGCAGCTGCACTGAAGCACAGACTGGAGGAAACGTACCTCACAAAATGAAAGATCGACAAACTGCTTGAGGACACGTGCCTTAACAAATGAATTCCCACATTGTCCCTTCAGGTAAGCTCACTTTTAGAGTGCTGATCGTTGGCTCAGTTAAACAAACACAGGGGATCATCAGGAGACTTCTTCTTCAGCAGAAGGTTTCATAGAGACAAATGAAACGCCTCAATTCTTTGCAAACACTGCCATTCAGTGTCTAAGTGTCAGTACTACAAAGAAACCGCTGAGCGGCATGCAAAGCCCAAACACTGCACATCGATGCCTTCCATTGGTGAATACAAAGTACATCTTCCGATGCCTTCAGTAACTCAAAGCACCAAACTCATACTATATCACAGTCATCACCATCATTCTGTAGCATTTTCAGACACATTTAATCAATTGACAATCAATTTCAACATTTGATTGAGATTGTTTTGACACAGGAGATATTTGGATAAAGAAAGGCCATGATTTTAGTTGTATTAGTGTTAAAACAATTAGTCCAATTATTGATTTGTCAGTGGACATACATTTAATTTGAAATAAAGATAATCAAGTCATCACATCATTATTTATTATTAGAATTTATCAAGGCAGTATGCCCAATATCTTCTGATTCCTGCTTCTCAAATGTGAGGATTTACTGCTTTTCTCTGTTTTATATCATTGTGGATTTTGAACGGTCGGTCAGACAAAACGAGCATGGTACATTCTCCAAACCGTTGCCACTGTGCCGAAACAGATATATGTGTGAGCTGGGTGAAAAGGCTTTTGTTGCGTATGAGCTAATAGTTGTGATGCATTGCACAGATTAAACCCAATTTTGCTTACATGCTAATGTATGAAAAACACTTGATGAAGAAGAAGGAAGTCTAGTTACATTTCACTTGATTCCTTCTTCTTTTTTTTTTTTTTTACCTAAAATGCAGAACAAATGGAGTATTTCTCTACTGATCAGATAGTTTAATTAAATAAAGGACATGAGTTCTTCTTCCACCTGTTAATTTGTGCATCAACAAGTCCTCCAAACTAAACGCCAGACAGGCTGTAGCTGCAGTGAATGGCAGGGGGCGCACAGAGACAACGAAAATGGAAAGACAGACAGAGAATGGAGGAGTATTTCCTCTAAAACAAGCGCAGAGAAATTTACATTCCCATCCAGTGCGCGATAAAAAATCTGGGTAATTATGTACTAATAACACAAATCCACCAAGAAGAAGAGATTTTACAGACAGAAAAAATACACATTAAGTGCCCTAAATATATTTGATGCAAGTAACTTCCTCTTTGGAAACAGAGCTATTGTGATAAATGTTAGAGGGAATATTATTGGGATATTGCAGGAGTATCACAGTGATAGCATTGGCGATGAAATTACCATAAAGTACAATTGGATATCGTGTAAGAACTATATGATTATGAATCTCCATAAAGTATCATACTGTCTCCACAAACTCTTATTGACGCGTCTTTATTGGATATTACAGAAAGGCAGTAAAATAAAATATATCTTCCTCAAGAGGAAAATTTGGATTGTGCAGCCGCTGTGTGCGTGCGGGCACAATCCACGCGCGTGCACGTACGTATGGATGCGTGTGCGCGCAGGCGGAGGATCGCCGAGTCGAACCGTACCGTGCAGCAGGCACAAGCCGCTGGGCGCGCAGGAGAAGCCGCAAAAAATTACAGCAGCCGCTACTTGAAACTGCGAGGAGAGCAGAGGGAGCGTCGGAACTTCGGTGTGCACGGTAAGAGTCGGTTTATTCTCCTCTTCCTCTCCCCAAAAGAGCGCTTTGGATGCTTGTGGATATTTGGTTTTAATTTTTTTTCATCCCTTTTGTCTTTTTTTTTTTTCATCTCTCCATTTGGGGAGCTGGGGCGCACGCTGCGTGGAGGAGTGTAGGTAATGAGACAAAAGATCCGGCGGGTTTGATGGGAAAAAGGAAGAAAATAGAACAAAAACTCAGCTGAATTGGGAAATTTAGAAATTCCAGCAAATAATTCTTCTTCTATCCTCTTTTTTCCAGGCGAAAAAAAATGTGCACGAGCTTTAAAAAGGGGTGTGTACAGTCTGGAAGAACACGCGCTTCACCCTCAGACAGATTCTCGTTTTTCACACTTTTATTGAGGAACAATGCGCACAGGAGCGCCTCCTCACGCGCTCCACGCACTCTGTATTATTTATTGATTGCCCTGAAATTGTTTATGATTATATAATTTCCGCAGGCTGCTAGGCAACGCAAAGGGGAGCGTTTTTTCCTCATAATTTACAGCCAGCAAACAGTTCAACATCCAGAAAGAAGAAGAGCCCTCTTCGGCTCGCCCCACCTCTTTGTCTGTGTGGAGGTGTGACACAATTTGGCTGCATGCGACTGGCACGCACATACACACACCATCACACACATTCAGCGTCTCTAACCAGATTATGTCATGATCCGGATGAATTATTGATCTCATATTACCGTTTTATTGCACTGAGAAGAAGAAGGAGGAGGATGGAGGATGGAGGAGAAAGAGGAGGGGGAGATGGGGATTTGGGGAGCGTGTGTGGGAT